>JARJDX010066702.1:0-16468 GCA_030264735.1 Gymnusa sp. GC000175 | reverse complement strand
GTGTGTGTGTGTGTGTGTGTGTGTGTGTGTGTGTGTGTTCGTGTGTATGTGGCTCCCTGATACCTTTGTAATTCTGTTTCCTTAAAAACTTGGCTCTTCTAACTTAAAAGTCTGCCGACCCCTGGCCTATACCATCAAAAGTCCTGTAAATCCTGTTTCTATTCAGGCTACAACCAATTATTCAAAAAAGTTTTATTATCCCAGCACACAAATTTGGCTTTCGTCGTAATCACAGCACAATAGATCAGGTCCATAGATTAATTGATAAAATAAACCAGGTTTTTAAACACAAACAGTATTGTAGTGCAGCCTTTTTATACATTTCTTAGGTATTTGATGAGTATAGCACAATGGTCTCCTGTGCAAAATCAAAGCACTTATACTACAAACAATTACATCTTTATTAATGCCTACCTCCAAAACAGATTTTTTTTTAGTCAAACAAAGCAAAGAAACTTTAAATCTTCATGAAATTCGAGCCAGTGTGTAGTAGGGGAGCGAACAGTATTAGGTGCTTTTGTAGACGACACTGCAATATAAGTAGATGGTAAGTCAAAAAGAGGCATCATGAAGCTCCAAAAGAGCCGTAATAAAATATCCAAATGGTTTAAGGATCGGCATCAAAACCAATGAATCCAAACCAGTTCAGGTAACCTTCACCATCCACACAAAAACCTGGTTCCCAGTTACAATCAAGGGCGGATTCAAGGGGGGGGGGCATGGGGGCCCCTTGAGTCATTTTTTGTAGTGGGGATTTTCTATAAGTTTCATGATTATATTAAATATGCATGCAGACATACTAGTTAAAGTCTTCTTAGACACCCAAAAAAAAAGGTCAATGCCCCCCTCCCTTCGGCAATTCCTGGATCCGCCCTTGGTTACAATCAACAGTAATATGTTATCTCGAGCTTGTAGGCTTAAGGAAACCATATATTTAGTAAAAGATTAGCTGCTGGACTAAACTGTCCATTAGCAACAACCTATTAATATATAAATAAATCCAAAAGCCCAAATGAACTGTGAGGTACGTCTGCAAATTCAAATCTGGGAATCCTCTGAAGATTCCAAGTCCTCCGCGTAATAGCAAACGCACCATGGTATATAAGAAATAAAAGACTACACCTTGAACTTCATCATCCCTACTTTAAGGAGGAAATCAAAGCCCCAAATCTAAAATATAAAGACCGACTTGAAATACACCTGGCAACCAACCTCATGAATACTAGCAGAACACACAGAAGACTCAAGAGAAAGAAAGCCCCCACAAGACTTGCCGCAGGGCTCCTTAAATGAGAACGTCACCGGACGTTAAACACTCACAATATAGTCTAACCATTAGCCATGTTGATACATGTTACCAACACATTGTTTTCCGGTGTGTACTAAACAACAACAAACATTTGTTTTACTTGTTCATACAAATCTAAACTTTTTTTTACAAAATTTCGTTTAGAAATGTAGAAACAATATTTTTCTTGTTTGTACAAATATACGGATAGTAAAAGTACCTTCAATTAAGGTGTTTTTTAAATATAAAATAATCGTATACAAAATTGATCACAGTTATTCTATCAAAAAATATTTGACTAGTAAAATGCAAAAATAAAAGTAGCTTTCGGGGTTCAAATGAAATATTTGGGCTGAATCAATTGCACCATGAATCTGTCACTTGCTATCACAATCATATTAAGTTTAATTGCCAAAATTAATTATTAAATCAAAATTAATCATTAAACCAAAATTAATTATTAAACCCAAAAAATTTGAATTATAAATCCCATCAAAAAATAATATCTTTAACTCGAGTAACATTAAAAGCATAAAAAAGATACTTTTAATGCAACTCAAGTCTACGAAGACATATATATTATGTATAAGTCTAATAAGTCTTTGCCTTTTATTCTCTGATTATCGCATTATTTTGGCAGCACGCTCCCGATCCCTTTCTACCTCTAAAGGATGCATACGTTTGCGATGTGAGAAACAATTACCTGAACTTGCAAATGCTTTTGGGCAATATGGACATTGGTATGGACGAGCTCCTGTATGTTGATTAATATGAAACTAGAACAAATAAGTTAAAGAATAAGTAGTAAAAATAAAATGTTTCAATTCTACCTTTAAATCTTGGTTTCTTTTAAATGTTTTGTCACAAAGTGGACATTTATGTGGTCTTAAATCGCTGTGGGTTATAGAATGAGCTCTTAATGTACTATTAGTTGGATAAACTCTTCCACAAACGGTGCATGTAAATTGAATACCTGTGTGATATTCTTTATGTCGATGCAAGTTGCATTGTGTTTTAAAACTGGAAAGATTTGAATATGTTTTCAGTTACAGTTTTAATCTGATTAAAAAACTTACATTCTTCCACATATATCGCAGCCATACTTTCCCTTTGGTCGATGAGTTTCTAAATGTACTTTTAAATTACCTTTAGTAGATATAATTTTTCCACAAATAGGGCATGCAAATTTCATACCATTAGAATTTTCCGTAGAATCTCCATCACAATTATTATTACTGGCATCGGTATGTTCCGTTTCAGATTCCATATTTTCACCTCCTTTTTCTTCACTTTTAATATCGGACTTTAAGTAAAAATTATTGTGGTTATTTAAAACTACTCGCTTGTTTTTTGGAATGTGGCACCAAATGTGATTTTGTAAAGCAAACTCTGAATGAAATGTTTTTAAACACATGGAACACTCAAAAACTTTATATTTTTGGTGTTCGTTTTGTAATTCTGGTGTTTTTAATTTTGTGGTTTGTTCAGATATATTATCTGAAAAATTTTCTTCTTCATCATCTTCAGATTGATCTTCTTCAGAGTTGTATTGAAAGAATAGCATTGGGTCTACTCTAACTTCCATTTCTTCAGTATCTTCATTTTTTTTATCTATAATGCCCTATACAATTCACGTTAATCATACGGAGGAAATTATTAGAAAAAAATTTAAACCAACCTTGGTTAGATATGTGTGTAATAATCCTTTGCTTTCAATTTTTTTGGGTTCAACAACAGGACAATTAGTTGAATCAGTCATTAATTTATTAAACTTATCTTGATTTTTAACAGCCATAGTTGCAAATTTATGAATACCTTCTAATTTTTTGCAGCAATTGTCACAAATGATTTTAGGTAGTTTATCTTCCATAGACACCTAACGACAGATATGTTTTAAGATGCTGTAGGTTTTTTTGTAAATATAAACATGGTGGAGGGCATGACCATTACCGTAATGTATAGATATTTCCGAATTTTTGCTTGTAAATAAAGTCTTTTTCCTTCTTCACTAAAAACTAAAACACCTGGTTCGAAATTAGAAGAGCAAATACGGCACGTTTGTGAAAACAACACATTTGCTTCCATTTTTTCACATCAATTATTGGTATTAATAAATATAAATTTTAATTTTAATTAAAAAACATCCCCATCTTAGAATCTCAATCATCTTCCTTACGTCGTAAAAACGACTATGCGCTAATAACGTACATTGCGCACATACAGAAATTGTATAAATTGTACCTATTCGTATTGCGTGATTTTTTAAAAACCTAATTCATGCATCAGAAAAGATTGCTCTTAAAAAGTGAAATAATGACACTTTTTTAACAGCCCATGAAAATGGGAGAAATACTCACCTAATGAAACAGAAATTTCTGCACACGTAAGACACATAATTAGCAACAAACTCCCGTCCCTTTAACAATAATTTAACATTTTCTGATTGACATTTGTCAAAATACACGTGTATTTGTTCCCGCCATCACTTGGAATGAAATGGAAATACCCTGTAGACAAAGAAGCGGCGCTAAATCAATACTTTCCCGACTATATACTGTATCTTTTACTTCCCTATCTATTTACATTTTCCAAAACGAAATTTTTAAACCGCAACTAACTATTTCGATTTAATAACATGCAAAAAAATATTGATCATGTACATAAAATTACAAAAATAATATTTTGATGGAAGACGAGATATTTCAGAAGCGCAAAGTGTTTGCGCAAAGACTACACACTGAATTATAACTTATAAGAGACTAGGAACAATGATCATACGATAAATTTTATATCTAAATCTTATGCCATCCATAATTAAAATATAAAAAGTAATTAAGGATTTAGCGCGCGAATTCGTAACTCGGTTAGCTGATTATTTTTTAACTGTTACGATAATATTTCTTCCACAATTAACTTACCTATTATGACAGCCACATCAAAGAAAAGTAAACCAGAAAGAAACCATATAATGATATAGACTTAAACTTATTGAATTTAACGAAAAGATCACCACATAGTTATAAAGAAAATCTGTAGCAAATCCAAAAATAGGGAAGGAAAATTACTACCCACTTTACTTCTATGTTCTAAACAGGAAAAAGAGGAAAAACACCTAGAGATACAGTCGAATACCAAATATTAAAAATGGTTATTAGCAAAAAACAAGAAAGGGCACAGCACTAAAATCATCATGAAATCTAAGAGATCTCGGGAAAAACATGTTAACAAAAATGAAAAAGCCATTCGGAAATATTGTTTCAAACCATACGGATCTTACAACATTAATTAAAGACTCCTACACCCAATTGTACACTTCCACCGTATCAGACCTTAATAATCATAAAACGAACATCCGAAATGTGATTTCCGGCGAAATTCCAGAAATAACAACATCAAAAATACGTGCAGCTCTTAATTATATGAAAAATAAGAAAAGACACTATCACATGCGAGATATTAAATGTGGGAGAAGACATTATAAAAGAAACCCCGAGAGTCCTGTTTAATATATGCTTAGACAAGGGGAGAAGTCCGAAAGCATGACAAAACGCAAAAATTATCTTATTATTCAAAAAATAATGACATATAGGTCTTATAACTTTATTTTTATAAGTATATACTACTACCAATCAAAATACTAATAGATTAACACAAAAATTGGCGAATTTCAGCAAGTCGCGCAAGCCGGCTTTTCGTAATGGGTGTAGTACAATCGATCACATGAAGCATATATGATGAAGAAGAAGAAAGATTAAGTAAGTGGATCACGGGATACTAAGTGGGTGACTGGTTATATGTAGCTGGCTACTGTTGTATACAATTGTTTTGGCTAAAAAATGTCTCAAGAAAATTATATTTTTGGCCTCTATCAAGCTCAGAATCGGCGTTGAAAATTGCGAAAATTATGGTATTTTAGAATTTTATTTGTTCATTTATCTTTTTCTTTATTTTTATTTTTCAGCTATTCGGCGCCCCTTTTCACTTATCAGTTGAGGCAAGTGACTAGCGCGCCCCACCCTCGATCCGGCGCTGCTCATCCGAATAAAAATAAATGAAAAACAATGATTTTTCGCCTGAAAAATAAAAGTAAATATTCAACAAACGATAAATATTATTATCATCCGAGTTTTCCTAGAACAATCGCCAAAAAAACTATACTATCTTACCAAGCAAACTATACAAAAGTAAAAAAACCTGATAAAACGTTTAAATAAATTCTTTATCACAAACCCATATATTTAAATAAAAATAAATATTTGGCCACAAGGAAATAAATATTATTTACAATACATATTTAAAAATAAAATATAATTAAATCATCAGTTTTCTGATGATGTTGATGATTGTATCAGATCAGTGCATGATTTAGCTTTGGTTGACCTAAAAATTCGTAATTAAACAATAATAATAAAAATATTCGTAACTAAGAAATAAATAACACAAAGTTAAAAAAGAACTTACACAGATTTTGATTTAATTCTCCTACAAACATGAAGTGCAATTGGACCACTTTTAATTGACTTAAAAAGAAGTACAGCATCAGCGTGTGAAATATCGTGACAGACTTGTCCATTGACAGCCAAAATTTCATCCCCTACAATTATGATTAGCACATTTTTTTTATTGCATACGCTTAAATTGTTTTCAATAAGAACCTGCACGCAGTCTTCCATCTTCGGCAGCTTGTCCGTTTCCTAAAATGGTTTTGACAAAGATTCCAATAGCACCTTTAGGGGAGTCCCTTCCTCCAACAATGGTAAAACCTAATGACTTTTTTCCAGGTCCTTTTTCTAAAATAACGGTGTGAAATGAGCAAACTGTAGATCTTGGTCTTCTTGGCAAAGTGCAAAAATTTGTAGTCGCGGTTAATTCATCGAAATCACTTTTAATTTTATTTTTATCTTCTGCTTGTATATCCTTTTTGTTCGGTTTGTAGATTTGAAGCTTTGTTTCAGATTCCATGTGATTAGGAAACGGAGATTCGATTTGTTTCTGATTCCCAGCGTAACTGACAACGGCTCGTCTTAACATTTTGTTGTGGCTGCTGTGACTGCTGCTGTTTTTTTGAAAGTAATGCTGCCGCTTGGATAATGGACTCATTGTATTTTCTTTGTTCATATTTTTATTTATCGTTTTTGTTATGTACGTATTGTCATAATCTGTGCAATTTTCTTGCATTAATTTTAATTCAGTGCTCATCTCTCGCGATATCACCAGGTCAACATTCAAGGTTTCTGTGCTTAAAGATTCTCGAGCTTCAGCCGTGCTTAGTCCGTACAGCGACTTGCCGTTTACGTTTAATATTTCATCTCCTACCGACAGAGTTCCTTCCCTAAAATAGATTTATTTTTTGCACCAACTAATCATATGTTGTGTGTACAAACCTTTGCGCTAGAGCTCCAGGGACGATGAAAGCTACGATATAACCTTGGCTAGGAGGTGATTTTTTGGCTATAAATATCCCCAATTCTTCACTTATGTCGCGTTTAGTAAAAGTAACAGAAACTGAGTTGGGCGGTTCATCAGCATCAACATTGACTGCGCAAAGCTGCGGTGGTGATTTTTTAAATATTTCTCTCCGGTCAAGGGATAACGCTCGTTGCGGGTTTTTTCTCTTAATTAAATTAGTTTGATCGTAATCCATTAAGCTAAAATTTTTCATTTCTAGCAATGAAGTGTTTGTGTAACTCGTTGAACTATCATATCTAAAACTATCATTTTCTAAAACTGAAGATGATGTAGAATCAGTAACTAAGATGCCAGAATCAGAGTCTTCGTTATCCATGAGAAGAGCTTGATCATCATCATCTACTAAAATATTTAAATCGTCTTGAAAGAGAGGGTTATGTTTTTTTTGAAATTCTTCAAGTCCGGGTAATGCTCCATAAGAAAAACTACGTAATTTAGCACGCACAGATTTTGTTTTATTTGAATATTTGTTAGGGGTTGATTCGGCTAAAGGGCTAGTCTGTTCTTGTGGTTTATAAAGTTTGGAAATAAACCTGTTAGTGGAAGATTGAAGGTACCTTTCAGATATGGCGCGTAATTTCGATGTTAAACATGAAATCCTTGGTAAACTATCGCACGTTTCAAAAGTAGATGGATTATTTGTTATTGAACTAGAATTCGTTAATTGATTACTGTAATTTGGTTCACTGCTTTTTTGAACTACATTCGATGTCGATGGAGTATCTACTTGAGACGCGTTAGATGATGATCTAAAGCAAGACAGTCGCGTATGTCTGACTCTATCCAACAAGGGATTTCTTTTCTCTCTGATGTGTCCATTGTCGTTTGAAATTTGTATCGTACTTCTTGGTTGAGATTTATGTCGTTTTCTATCGGTTATAATTACCAAGCTTTCTTCTACGTTATAAAAATTGGTATCTCTTTTGTTATTTTGATGACGATTCCACGCACTCGGAGTTGTATCTAATAAAATAATTGTTTTGATAAAATTAAGTAATTAACAAGCTAGTTAACATACCGATCCTAGATCTATGCCGGACGTTAGTTTTAGATGATTCAATAGAAACATCATCAGTTCCAGATGAATCAGTTCTTAAAGGTGATAAACTCAATAATCTAGGGGCATCACCTTGTTTTCGAAACCAGCGCATTATCTGCAATAAGGATAATAAAATCATTTTATATCTAACTTTGAAATTCATTTACATTTTCTGCATTTATATCTGATTGGAAGTTTGAAAGCGAATGCTTTTCACATACCTTCATAATCTCTGTCAATATTATTAAGGTATTGCATATCATAATACCTTTCACCCAGTTTACAGGCTGTATTCCTTATCCCACTATTAGTACATAAATATTTAATTATTATTATATAATGACCATGAAGATTGCCAGGATTAAATTTGACTTTAAATTTTTTTTTTCAAATAAAAAAAATGCGATTTGTCAACATTTTTTAAATTTAATTATTAATGTTTAAATATTTCTAAACAAAACCTCATCAGAACGTCTTTAATAAATTGTTCCATGTGCAACATAATTCAAATAGAATTTATAGTCAGATACAATTAATTGTCAACCTTTACTCGGAATGTTAATTATTCTTTAATAGTCATCTTTGTGTCAGAAAGATAATTGTTTACATATTTTTTGTCTAATTTCCTAGTCTTTGTTCTCTCAAAACATTTAAAAATAATATTTCTCTGTATTCTTTTACATGTTTTTATATTATTCATATATTATTATGACGAGAGAATGTATAATGAAAGGTTAAGGTACATCATAGCTAATGGGAAGGTCATCATTTCGTGTCAAGTCTTAGTAAATTTTTATTTTGGTTACATGTTAATTTTTCTTGGAATGTATTAACATGCGAAATATTTTTTTAAAACCTCTTATTTAATTTGTGCAAGGTCTTGAAAAAAAAAAACAGTAATTGATATGTGTATACATTTGATTAGTATTCATATTTTATAATAAGCTACTTTAAGAATATTTTTATGTGTCTATTTTAAATTGTTTCGCCACATTGAAAATAAGTATGTTTCTAATTGGGTAAACGAATATACTCTGTAATTTAAACACTGATGACGATTTAAACCAAATATTAAAAATCATTTAGTGGAAAATGTCATGAATTTATAATACTAGGTTTGCAGTATAAAACATAAAGAACGAATTAAAAGTTATTGGAGCATATCGCAAATCAACATGATTAAAATAAACAATAAGAAGTCGTTTTACAAATAAATGTAATATTTACAATGTTGTGTGCTATTATAAACCATTTAATAATCAGCAATATTTAATATTCAAGTTAAGATTACGACTTTTCATAAAAAAATCATAATCCTGTGCACTAATGGACCGGCGAGCACCACCAATAGTAGCAGTAAAAATAAAAATTTAACTTTTTTCGATTTAAAAATGTTGAAAAATTCGTGATTTTTTTTCTGGCCAATTTTTCGCACATATCTTTAAAACGATCAAATCACGTTAAAGGAGGTCATGACAATTGTTTTGGATACAAGCTCAGAATTTTAAGAATTTTCCAACTTTAAGATAGGTTACATTAATATGTGGTTTAGTGTTTGGTAAATTTAATTTAAATTTTTAATATATCAAGTTCAGTGAGTTAAAACATAATTAGAATGAAATATTTATTCACGGGACATTAGGACTAATTCTCAATGGCTCTGCAGACATGCTCTGTACTTGGCACGTTACGTAACAGTTATGGGAATTTCAACATCGTGCTCTTAAGCACGGTTACATAATAGTTTTCACTTATTGTATCTTATATATGTGGATTTACCTTTTAAATTATCGATTCTCATTTTACCCGTATATGAACGTCGAGATAAAGCACCTTTTACGAAAGGCAAAGTTGTAATTAGCAAAACTTTTCCTTTATTTGTCATAAAAATGATCAATCACATGTTTGAATATTTTAATCATTGGCGTGAGAGTTTATTTCTATTTTATTTCAGTAAGCGAATTTTATACGTTTAAACAAAATTTGTTTTTAATAATCCCTTAATGCTTTACCATGGCTTTAATTTAATGGTTAGTTAAGGTTAGGCCAATGGTTAAAATATAACAGTATTGCCAATTAATTGGATAGCCTAACTACGGGTCACGTGAATATCACTCTTTTGTGACTTCTCTATACCCAGTCAAAGTCAAAATGTGTTTTTGCATATTTATCAAAAATGAAAAAAAAATATGATATACTTACCACCATTAGTCAATCAGATACATTTTGAACACGGTATGTAAATTTTAGATCGATTAATCACTTTAACTTTTTTTTGGCTTTTTTGCTAGAGTGGATTCGCTCCTGCTCCCTAATAAGTCATATTATTAAAATTGGCAAATTTGGTTAAAAAACTGAATGTAATATTTTGGTACCACAGTCTTCAGTAAAATTTTTTATTTGTATTCTTTAAATTTGTGGTAATTTTGATTGGGGGTGGTAAATTGTAAAAATTATGGAAGTGGAGAAGGCATTTAAGAAATGCACATATTGGCCTTCAAACCGGCTTATTGCGGCTCCCAACTATCCTGAAACGACCTTGACCTTTTTAAAACCTTCATCGACATTTGATAAAGAGTCAATCTGGTTGGGAAATATGTAAATAGTCACGTGTGATCTTCTCATGTGCTTATACCTAAGATTTTTGCATATTAATTTTTTCACTTTTACCACAGCATGACAAACAAATCAAAGAACTTTCTGTAATTCTTTGCATATTTTCTTTAACAGTTATAATCTACAATCTAAGAACAATTTTATTAAATTGCTCACTATTAAATCTACGTGTTTAGTTTCGTTATTTTTTAATCACAACTTTTAATATATATGTATTTAACATTGCTAATTGTAATTGAGTAATTGAAATTATTCAAAACAAAATTATTTCATTTTTTTTTAAATTAAAAAAAATTGGTTTAGTTCTTTTTTAAGGTTCAACTTATTCAAATATGTACTGGAATAATCGGATTGCCAGATAAAGGATACAGAAAGAACTGTATAAATGCCTGATTATAATAATATTCTTGTATTAAAATAAATGGAATGTTAAAACTTTTATAACAACTTTCTTATTACAATTATAGTGTCTTCTTAGTTTGTTTAATTGCATCAAAAGAACGTGAGTCTAGACTTTAGAGTATTTTTGGTGAGTCATTGCATATTCTCTTCATTTCTTAAAACAAGTTGGAAACTTATTGATGAAATCATGTTTCTTAACACATGCTAAGAAATAAATCGTGACATCGTGTGTACCTGGGCTTGGATGATTATTGAAAATGAAAGCATAAACAAGCATAAGTTAACTTTATACATACTCGTATATTTAAGTACAAAATAAATCTAAAATAATTCAATAATAAAATGTAAATAATTTTTAAGTTTTTATAGTCAAAATTCAACCAAAACCATACCAAATCTAAATTTTATGGTATAAATAAAAAAATATGAAATTTTGTGGTGATATCTTTAATAGACAGAGACACACACATACAAACACTGACATTTTTTAATTTCTGTTAATTCAGGAGACCCTAAAAGGTATATTTTTACTGAAATCTCAATTTTTTGATGATTACAATACTTATTATTGTAAGATAAAGAAAAATAGTAATATTTTTTGTTCGTATAACTTAAATGGTAGTGATGTGTAAGTTTAATTTGAAGTAATCAAGTGTTATGAATTGAAAAATTTAGTAAGTAATATAAGAAATAAGGATCTCGAGTGCCGTATGTTAAGCTTAATTCCTACATCATAAAATATTGGTAGGCCGGAAAGAGTAATTTTGTTTATTTTGTTTGTTTATTTGTAAGTGGAAAACGTTCGTGACATGAGGTTATATCTTTTTACATCATAGAACCTGTTACCATTTAAATGCAAAGCAAAAAGATGTCAAGTAGTTATATTGCTATAATATTTTTGCCTTCTGTTAAAAATACTATTGGACAGGTTCTTACATTCTATGAATTCAGAAATTACCACGACCTTGAATACGAGCTACGCCATCATTTCTGCAATCCACACATACCTAAGTGTCTCCTAGCAAATACGACGTCGATATATGCACTATTTATGTTTATCTTGGGTCACTGCATATTAACCCTTATCAAATATTTTTCACCAACTTTCACCAAATTCGAAAATTTATAAATTTAACATTTTATTATTATTAGGTTTCTACCATAATTTAGCACACTAAAAAATCAAAAACTTTCAATACTTCGTTATGACATATCCATCTTATTGGTAATACCAATTTTCCAACTTACATGAGCAAGCAGGAAGAAAAGGAAAACCATTATAAACAACTACAAACGACATTTGACATAGCAAGACATAATTATCCTTAAGGGCGATATGAATAGAGGCAGACAACACAATCAGAGAAAGAAAGGTAAAGAAGGTATAGAAGATAGAAATAAGAATGGAGAGGAAGCGAATGTGGATAATATAATAGAAAAATATGCTGTTAGTAAAACGAAATAATACCAATAAAATGTTCTAAAAAGACTACCCGTTTCAAATATAACAGCCGAAGAAAATTGGAATAAACAGTGGAGTTTACCAAGGATGCGCCCCAACGGTACTTGCGATTCAAATTGATTGGATAAGGAGGAAAGCAATAAGAAATAAAACAGAAATAAGATGGACCGTGTTCGAGCAAACCTAAAGATCTAAAGTTTGCAGATGATATATATCTAAAATCAGAGAAGTGAACTGAGGTGGTTGCCAAAAAATCCGAAAGAATTGGAATAAATATAACACGACCAAAACAAAAATAATAAAATTAAACACCTTTGACTGCGAAAGGCGTTTGAACACGCTTTCATGTATTCATTTATATGTACGAAAAGCTTTTCCTCACAACAATCTTACCGACGGCGCCAATTTCGTTTCGCCGAAACGTTTTAAAATTTTTTTTTATTAATTAATTATAATTATAAAAAAGAATGAAACTCGATGAAACAAGCCAAGGATAGGAACGTATATGTACGCCTTTAGCAGTCAAAAGGTTAAGAAATAGAGATTGTTGAAGAAATGTGTTACTTATAAGGCATTCTGAATAATAAAGGGAAGATAGAGATAACAAAATAAACACAGCAATGCCAACATACAACATGTTAAAGAGCATGTGAAAATTAAGCGAAGTATCTATTTAAACAAAGAATTGAACTCAAATGTGTAAAGCGTAAAGTAAAAAAATAGATCCGAGACGTGGAAAACAATAAGAAAAAGTCTAAACAAAATACATGTATTTATAAACAAATGCCTAAGAAAAATAATGCGAATATACGTTTTTATACTTTAATAAAATTACAAATGGAGAATTGTGAGAAAGAACAAACCAAGAACCGATAAACAAATCCATTAAGAAGAGGAAATGGAAATGAATTGGACATACACTACGAAGAGAAGAAAACAGCACCAAACAAACCCCTAAATACAACCCAGGAGGAAACAGCAAAGTAGGAAGACTTTCAGAAACCTGGAACAGAAGCATAAAAAACAAAAACTAGAAAAGAAAAACCTAAATTGCATAGAAAAAAAAATCGAATCAAAAGATAGAGATAAATGGATAGATAGGAACTCCGAAGATACTTTTAAGACATTCTGTATACATACAAGGCTTATAAGTACTTAACTGAGTCTGTTGACTCTAGCGATGATTTTTATAATTGGAGTATTTTTCTTCTGAGGGTGTAATCAACATAATTACTTGTCATTAACTTTAAAAGACGGCAATATGTTAATTATAAACATTAAATTAATCAATAAATCCCTTTTTCTCGGATTCAGGTTTATTTGAAAAATCTTAGTTTTAATTAGGATAAGACTGAAATCTTTATAAGTAACTACTTATTTTTATTCTAATTAATATAATTTTTGTAAATTACTCGAGATAAAAATACTGGCTCCAAGAATATTAATTATAAATTATAATTAATATTGCAGTTAGCATGTATGCAATGACATTTAAGGTTATACCTAAATTAGTTAGAATAACTTACGCATGCTATTCTTCTAACGTTCTTTTAAAAGTAGATTTGTCTTTTTACAGAAAACCACTTTGTGACTGTTTCTCAACATAATGGTTGGTAAATTTTTTATAATCCACTGTGACTACTTATACTTGCTTGTGTTTTATTTTTTTTTTACTTTTCAGATTTAATAGTGCGTGTCAGATATGTTTCTTCCTCAATGATTGTAACCCCAACAACAATAAAAAAAAAGTGCATCAAATAGAATAATTTTTAATATTTTGTTACATGTTTTCAAAAAATTTGGTAACACTGCCCTGCATTTTTAAATATATAGTGTAACCATTATATTATTTATTGAAAAAAATAATAAGCAAAACATAAATTAAAATAAAGTTGTGAATTTTTGTTGTTTGTTTGACACAAAAAATGGCGACTTTTGTTTTAGGATAATTAATTAACAAAAATTTAAAACAGATATGCACGTGTAAATAAAAAAAAATGTCTTTTTTGTAAATACGTGATAAAACGGGGTTTTATGTCGATGAAATAATTTGCTAAAAACTAGATGTGATTTAATGTACTGTTCGTTATAGAGTTTTATTGCACCTTAAAACAACGCTAAAACTTTAGTCATGCATTACATCTGTTATGGCTACGGTTACCAACCGTCATTTTGACATGATTTGTCCTTCGTTCCTATATGCTCTTGAACGATGTGAATTAAATTTAATAGCTTGCACCAGTATTCAATAATCATAATAAGTCTATGTAATCCGATATGCAAAGGGTTTTAATATTTTTTTATAAACGAATGGGCATTCAGGTAAAAGAAAAGAATTAAAAACAAATTTTCAATTACTTAGCAAAGAAACACAATTTAATGGATTGTGTACAAGATCAGCGCCGGATTTAGATACAATTTTAGCTGAAACAAAAGAATAAATTGGCGCCCCAATGATAAATATGATACAAAAACCGGCCAACGCCACAACTCCATTATTTCTTAACCAATATTAAAATTCGATACATCAAATTAAATGGCATCCACTCTTCTACATTCCCACGTCAAGTAACATTAACTATTTGCGCGTAGCGATAGTCATTTGTTTAATTTTAAATGGCTCATTATTCTGAATTCGAAAATGTAATAAAAGTGCGCACTTTCAAAACAAAATTTTCAAGTAAAATAAAACTTAAAATAATGCAAATTGTTTTTAAGGGTATCAAACCCATTACAGTTAGCCATGGAAAAAGAAAAAAATAAATCGCGAATTACGGGAAGGTGATTTTTAAAGGCAAAATGCATTTTAACGTAGCGACACATTTTTTTTCTTCCGTTCTTTGGGATTTGTTCTTAATAAGCAACAGTCACGATCACGTGGAATCAACTGTATTATAAACCCAATATTAGTTTTTAAATCGCTTAAATTAACATTTTTCGTATTTCGATCAAAAAATCTTCGTTTTTCACAATTTGCCTTATTAAAATAATCTATTTTATATAACGAAAATGAAATCGTTAAAAGATCATCATTTCATATTAAAAATCAATTAGTTTTACACTACAACATGGAAAAGAACCTATGTATATCGTTAAATTAGGTACACAATTGTATGAAATATTCATTCCATTGAAATGGTTTTTAATTTACAATAGTTCATTACTTTTATTATTAGAATGCTTCTGGATTAATATTAATAAATAATTTAAGAATGGAATTTACAGAAATTATATTTTCTATGGAAAATATTTAATAAATATATAAACAACATATTTGAATTATTTTACATAACTCAATGTTACTAAGGTAATTGAGATATGTGTAGGCTATTAAGCTAAAGTGGTATCAGGCGATCAATATTATTGTACAATATTTTTGAGGGGACAATAAAACTTTTTATATAAAAAAATAACGTCTAAATCCATCTTGATTTATCCACATATGAAAAATTGTTGCCACCTTATGGCATATTAAACTTTTTTGGAATTTTAATATGTTATTTAGGAATAAATTTTCTATAATCTGCAAAATTTTCAGGCATTTTGACAGGGTGGAAAGTCTTTGGCATCCAATCTAAATTAATCAAGTGCAGTTATTACCACAACAACAACAAGTTTGGAAATGGGTAAAAAATAATGAGCGTATGTTGCAATTTTAAAAATAAGTACAAAATCTTTGTGTTAACATATGACATCAAAAAAAATCTAATGCTTGCTTAATAAAATTTTCATATAAAAAACAAGTATCAACAATTCACCCATTTGGATTAGACCACATATAAAAAAAATGGAGGTGTGGTCACCACACGACTATCATTTACTAATTTGAGATTTTTTTGGGTTAACCATCATATTTAAAGATATTAAAATGTATGTTAGCAATAATAATTCAATTATTGACGTCTATCACATTTGACGGGTAGTTAACCCTATTTCATTTATTGTCAGCTGATCAAATGACATTACGTCTCTGCAACTTGATATGAATATGAATAATTATACTGACAATGTTGCATAGCAACAGAAAGCAATGATTTTTACATGATGAATTTTACACACTTTTGTACTCTTATG
The DNA here is from genome assembly GCA_030264735.1 of Gymnusa sp. GC000175. Lineage (NCBI taxonomy): Eukaryota > Metazoa > Arthropoda > Insecta > Coleoptera > Staphylinidae > Gymnusa > Gymnusa sp. GC000175. Next base: position 118 of record JARJDX010066702.1, on the reverse strand, counting down.
TTTTTTTCATAAACTCAATCGATTTTGAAATATTTGCAAAAAAACCTAAAAACCTCACCAATAAACTACCACTTCCTATTTTTGGATTTTAGCCAAAAGTCACTGGGACCTCCCAATT
>JARJDX010066693.1:0-34142 GCA_030264735.1 Gymnusa sp. GC000175 | reverse complement strand
GTAAAGTAAGGCTACAGAAGAGTAACTTCTACCAATATGTTTACTCTCACATAGGCGAATATTAAAATATGATACAATCAGTTGGGATACTGCAATGAGGAAAGTAAGTTCGTTAGGCAGCCATATTTCGGCAAGACAAGAAAGGGAAAACACAAACAATGCGAATAAATCGGAAAACCATCAAACTATGTACATGGAATATGAGGATGATGGCATAGGCGCGGAAGATACAATATGCTACGACTACAAGGAACTAGACAGAATGGACATTGACGTAATGGGTAAAATTTTTGAATAGGAAAATAAGATGGCGCAGCACAGAAAACTGTACAATCAAAAATCAAAAGGGTAAACAACACATAGACAAAGTAGGAATAATAGTGTCCTAGAAAATTCAGCAACGCGTTATAAGTTTTAAATTTACAATATGAGAGTTATTATCATAATGATAAAAAGCAGTCCTACTAAAGTGAGCATCGTTCAAATATATGCCACCACCTCCGAAAATCCAGACAAATCCAAATTATTTCTAAGAGTTAATATCTGATGTTCTTAAACAATTTAATAAACAAGATTGTCACAATTACTATGGGAGATCTAATTATTCAGATTAGTAAAAAAAGTAATGGCAAATGCGTCGAGGAATACGAATTGGGCAAAAGAATTTAACAAGGAGAGAGACTACACTATTTTGCAGAAGAAGAAGGGTACGTAATTATAAACACTTTCTATAGACTACCACCACTTAGCCAACTTAATACCTGGAGTGCACCACGAGATGGTCCAGATCACTTAGACAGGAACACAATTGACAACATCTGGCGATCAAAAGATTTCGAAAAAGCTGTGTATCAGTCAAGACTAAACCAGACGCACGGATTTTTAAAAATAAAATAAAGAAGGAAATCAACCAAGAAAAGATGTGAGGAAACAAAGAGCAAGCGACAGAGTTACAAAACTGATGAAGGAGAAGCTAGAAGAAAGTCTTGAACAAATGGAACAGCAAAAAAATTGGAAACACTTATTTTTTAAAAATGAGAGAAAGAATGGCTGATTGACGTACAGAATAATAAGACTAATGGAAGAGAAGAAGATTTCAATGCTCGAATCGGTAACAACATGATCCTAAAGCAGAGATTTATTGATGAAAAAATCCGGAACCACATAGAAAAGGCAGCGTTTGAAGCATTTGGCTCACGTATACACACCATCAACAAATCAAACAATAACAAAACACAATGGATTCGTCATGAAGTAAAAACTCAAAGAAAAACAAAAATACTACCTATCCTGCAGAAGTTGAATCGCATAATCACTCCGGAAGAATAAGAAACGAGGTAAAAGCATTCAAAGAAGAGTATTGGGAACATTTTTCTAAAAACTTGAAGGAGGCTTGCATACTGCCCAAAAACCAAGAAATAGCAGAACTTGGCGAAGAAAACCTAATTTATCTAGAAAAATGGGAACAATATCTTCCAGAGTTATTTCATGGGGAGAGCGGTAATACAAAAACAACTCCCTTATCTGTATGAAGGAGTAAACTACTAAAAAGTAGAAACAGATTCTTAAAAAACAGAGTGATCTTCAAAGAAAAACAGTTGGAAGACACGAAATATAGAGGCATAAATTTGTTAGATACATCGTTAAAACTAACTTCCAAAATTATATGTAACAAAATTCGAACCCTAATCTCACATGAAGAAGAACAACAAAGGTTTACGTCAGCAAAATCATGCGTCGATGTCTACGCCATATTTATTCTAAGGTAGATGTACCGAGTACAAAAATCTCGTTAATCTATGCTTCATCGAACCAAATACTTTTTCGCGTTAAGCTGGAAGACGTTATCAAGATGCTGGCCAAAACATGTACCTACAAACATAATTAAAACCATCAATGGTCTACGAAAGCCTTTGTCGCGTTAAGCTGACAAAAGTTATCAAGATGCTGGCCAAAATATGTACCTACAAACATAATTTAAACCATCAATGGTATACACTTCTACTACAAAATCATTGGACGAGTCAACATTAAATTTACAAAACCCATACCAGTCAAAGTAGGTAACAGCCAAGGAGATTTACTCAGCCCATTACTCTTAAACTATGAAAGAAATAATTAAATTGGTGAAATTTTGCGAAGGGTACAAAGTGGTAAAGAAAGAGATAAAAATTCTGTGCTATGCGGATGATGCGATGAAAATGGCAATAATCTACAAACACAGCTAACAACCTTCAACAACACTGCAAAACGTTAAAATATGATCTCCGATGTTAAATGCGAAATGGATGAAAACATCAAAACTTCTCCCAATATAAAAACTCGCACTAGAAGCCCGGGTCATTAAAGAAAAACTGAAATTCATGTATCTCGGATTGATATAACCAGCTGCGAAGACAGAATGTGTTTTCAGACAACAGTTGGCAAAGGCTAATAAAGTAGCAGAATGCCTAACTGACCTAATTTGGCGTAATGAGCATCTTGAACAAAATACAAAATCAGGAATATATAAAACCATCGTTGGACCTCTTATGATATACACCGCAGAAACAAGGCCAGAAACTGCAAAAACCAAGCAACTAAAATAAGAATCCACGCTGTGAACTTCAGGGAAAGATTCTGGAATGGAGAAAGAAGAGAGAACATCAAAATGAAGTACGACAACATCAACTATTGGTGAAACAACGTAAAATGCTATAGCATGACCAAATAGATGAGGAACGGACATTTTTAACTAACTAAGCGCTTAATTCTTTTTAACTTGTATTTGGAGGCAATATTGTAATTATTAACGCATACGCATTAATAACATGCAGATGATATCGTCCTGCTAAGAGCTGACCGACAACATCGCGGATTTGCAGAAGGTGGTAGAGAACACTAAGTCAATAAGTGAATAATATGATCTGAAAATTAACACCAAGAAAAAAAAGTTTATGGTATTGTCCAAATCTCAAAATATTTTAGTGAACCTTTAGTATAGGGAACACAGCAATAGTACTAGGTACAATAGTACATGGTACTAGGCCCCCGAATAAATAAGGAGAACGCCATGAGTCAATTATGTTGTAGAATTGAAATCACAAGAACCACATTCATAAAAATTAATAAATAACTGTGCAATCAGGACCTAACTTTACTCTTAAGAACCAGAATTCTGAGGTGCTAGGTATTCTTAACCGTCCTATACGCTGTTAAAGCATGAACTCTTAAACAACGAGGTAAGAAAATAAAGGCATTCAAAATGTAGTGTTAAAGAAGATTGCTCAGAATATCGTGGTCGGAGAAAATCAAAAATTTCGAGGATCTTATGAACGAAGAGGATGAACAAAGAATGTAAAGTTATTATAAGAAAACTGCAGTATCTGGACGACCATATAATGAGAGGGGAAAAGTATTTGTTACTGCAATTGATTATTCAGGCGAAAATCCAGGGCGGTCGTAGCGTGGGAGGAAGAAGAATATCTTGGCTCCGAAACTACCAAATGTTTTGGATGCTATTCCAACGAACTTTTTAGGGCAGTGTTTTGAAAATTAAGAATCGCCATGATGATGGTCAACTACCGTTAGGAGATGGTACCACAAGAAGAAGAAGAAGAAGAAAATCGCAACAAGTCAAGAGAAGCATTGGAAGACTAAAAAAGGGGTGGAACGACAACTTAGAAACTGTAGCAACCGAAAGCGTGTGGTGATGAAGATTGGCTACCTGGGCATCAAATTATCTAGTGACGGAAAAATTGAGGAAGAAGTAAAACCAAATAGGCTAGTGGTATGCTTCAAAAGTTGAAACCAAAGCAAGAGTACGACCAGTAATGACTTACGGACCCGAAACAAAACCTAATTTTTTTAACAAATATTCCCCATCTTGTCTCCGAAAACTATCGAATGGTTTGGATGCAATTCCAACGAACTTTTTATGGCAGCGGTATGAAAATTAAGAATTGCCATAATGATCGTCAACCTCAGTTAGGAGATGATACAATAAGAAGAAGAAGAAGAAAATCGTAGGAATCAAGTCAAAAGCAACCGAAGATGTGTGTTGATAGAGATTGACTACCCGGGCATCAAAATATAAAGTGACGCAAAAATTGAGGAAGAAGTAAAACACTAAATAAATAAGCAAATAGGATGGTGGGATGCTTCAACAGTTGAAACCAAAGCAAGAGTACGACCAGTAATGACTTATACACTCGAAACAAAACCTAATATTTGTTTTTTATTTTACAGAAAATTGTTATAAAATATACTAATGTAAGTAAAAATTTTGATTTATATTCAAAAAAAATTTATTTTGGAAAAACTGTGCACTTGCAAAACAAAAATTTTACAATGTTTTATCCTGGATTTATTAATATTTTTTTTTATAATCTCCGGATTTATTTTTACAATTTGTTTTAATAATTGGGCTCCTATCCGTAACCCAATCATGTTTTGTAGTTTTTAATTTTGAATCATTAATTCGAAGAAATTAAAGAAGAATTAAAAAAATTAACACACCAACAGAAAAATAGTAAACTGTTTTGGACATTTGTGAAAAATTGTAATTTATTTCGCTTAGAATTGACCTCTAATTCGACCCTGTATTACTTTACAGGTACAAGTTATGTATACTTGCACTTCTTACAGAAAATTCATTAAATTATTAACAAGTTACAATCATACAAAATATTAATATCATCATATCTTAAAGTTTACGTTTAATAATTTTTTATCAGAATAATTTTCCCATAAATTTTGTAATATAATCTTAATATCGTAAATTATGAGCATATATAATAAAATTTTATTATAAAGCAAGATCAAGGTGAAATATGGCAATGTAAATAATGATCACTGACCTTTGGGACTTTGCTTGCATCAATTCTCCATCACTTGGTCACAAATATTTAATTAACAGTCGATTAATTAATTTCAATCACCACTAATGAACACGAACCTAACACTAGCACGCACAAACGACGATGACTAACTAAACGCGATGAGAAAGTTTTGATAAAGATTGCAAGTCTGCAAAACATTTAACTTCGATGCAAAATAAAAATTTCAATTTAAAAATGCTCGCAATAAAAATTATGGAATTTGTTATTTGGAATAAAGATTTTATACACATTTTTTATTTGTTGTTTAGTAAAATTATTTTGTTATGTATTTAGTTAATAACGTTAATAAATTGAGTTATAATTTAATATGTTTGTGAGAAGGTTGTTGGGTAGAGAAAGATGAAAAGAGTTTTTCAGTGCAATATCGCCGTCGTTCCTTTTTCTTTTTCTTTCCTATCGGCGTCTTTTGGCAGCAACGGGTCTGACTTATGGGTTTCCTTTCCTCCCGGATCCATAATTCTACCCGGATCAGCCGTAAAGCTTAGCAGCTCATGACCAAATCACTAGTGGAAAAACTTTAATTATCTTAATGTGCAGGAGACATTCCCCATTTCGGTTCATATTTTTTTGTGGGAATTCATTATGTCAAAAGCGACTAATGTTGAAATTAAAAATGGTAGTTTGAAACATTTCCATTCAAAATTGAGCTTGAAATGTGTAACTTTAATTGAAATTTGAGTTCGTTACGGTTTTTTTATGCGAATAAATTTGTTTTTTAAATTGAATTCAAGGTGTTTAATGAGCAAAAAAGGTTGATGATGGGATGATGAGAATTTATGGGATAAAGATCTCTTGTTGGTTAAATTCTGAATGGATGTTGTTAGTTTTTGTGAGTTTTGATTAGAATTAGTGGTTTGTGTTGGATAGTTTTGATTGTGTTTTGAGTGTTATTAATTTGGTTTAGGGAGGAAAACAGTTTCGTTTCCTATGCGCTGTAAACGAGGGTTGAGATAGTGTGAGACTTGGGAGGCAATGAATAGGTGTGCTAGCAGGAGTTGTCCTGTTTAGGGTAGTGTAATTACAGCGAGCGGGGATGATGAGATAGCAGGCAAGGAACGGAACCGGAAGCCGACCAACGGCACTGGACACAATTTCCGGAGCCAAAGCCTATATAGAGCGCAATCTAGGATGACCAATGGCCGCCAGATCCGGTCTAATGTGTCTCCAGCCGGCATTCATCACCGAGCAGGAATTTCTTCCCTTCGCAGAATGCACAGATCCGGACCCGCACGATTTTAATATTAAACTTTATAACGGTCAGGGTGGCACTTACCTTACCCCTCACCAGATTCCAACGCATAAAGTACACTTATCTCCGGATTAAAAGTTTCTCCAACTTTCACGGTACTTCAGATAACAACATCCAGCTACTTACAAACTTATGCTAAATCACTTCACTAACTGATTCAAAACAGCAATCATAATCATTAAGATAGGTAGCGTTTATTTATTTTAATACCCGTTTGTTTTATTTTCATTATATTTACAAGTCGTGTTTATCAATAAATTTACATTATACACATATCTCATTAAAAATTCATGAGCTAAATTAACATTTTCAGCTTAGTTTGGAATCAGCGCGTACAACGAAAGCAAGGATACAAGTACATACACAGGATGATTTAAATGTGTCGGTCCGTACGCCCAGGAAATTATAAACATCACGCGCCATATCAGATCCTTACACCACCGAAATGCTGCAACACAAAAATATTAACACAAGAAATTTTCAGAATGTTACACTTCATTTGGAACAAGCTTTAAATCATTACCCTTAAAACAGTGATCTCCAACCAGTCGATCGCGACGTCCTAGGTAGTCGATTTTGATTATACATATTTCATATTTAATAATCAATTTTTTAAACATTTGTAATTTTACCTTTCTTGTAACACTTTAATGCAGTGGTTCGTTTTGAATGGAATCTCTTTCTTTAATTTGAAAATTTTGATAAATTTAGGAATAATAAAACTGATTTAAGTGTTTCTTCAGGTTTTAATAGTATTAACAAATTTTTATCACAAAAATAAGTTATCCCACAAAACTCTACTGTGTTGCGACCACTAATTTAAGAAACGATGCTTTATCATTTTTATTGTCCCTTTTAATTAGTACACCCTGAAGAAATGGTTATGTAAAAAGTACAAAAATATGTTGAAGACCACTGCTTTAAAGAATGAAAAAACTTCTGTATATATAAGTACGAGTAAATAATGTAAAATTAAATACGTTATATAGCACTTTGAACTAAAAACCCATATTGGAGCACTTTAAAATGTTTTAATGTTGATGAAAGAAGTGAAGGTTATATTGTTTCGAAACACTTAAAAGTTTTAATGCAAAAAAAAAGCTGAGATCAAGTTATGTGTAGATGTAGATAGATTTTATTTCCAGAATATGCTTCGGAATTCCGTTATTCCGTAGATTTTCTTAATACCATAATAGCGCGCTGTGGTAAAATTTTGTGTAGGAAGATTTGTTGGATTTATGATTTGTGTGTTTGGGGATGTTGTGAGTGAAGGGCGTATGTCAGAATTTAAGTGGTGCAAGTTTTGATGTTAGAAAGTAGCATGGCTCAGAGGGTGTAGTTTTAAAGGTAATGCGTGGAGCATTAAATACTTTTGAGTTGTTTGTAAGATGCGCGGGTTTGTAAATGTTCGTGACGATGGGGGGATTGTAGTCGAAGGGATTTTCGAGGAGATGCGTTCTGGGTGGGGGGTAGATGGGATGAGATTGATTGAAACACAGTTTATATAAGTACACAAGATGTAGCATTTAATGCTCACGTTTCAAAAACACTATACAGAGGACACGGCGTTACCAAAGTAGTGTAGAGGTATCTCGTCCCATATCGTTTATATTATATTAATATACTTTCATTAAAAAGCAGAACACAATAAAGTCCTCTCATACATAACATAGAGGTACGATATCTCTGATCTGTATTGATTTAGTCGTATACATTGGATAAGGCGAACAATGATTCATGATGGAAATCACTTAAAACGAACAGCCAACATTCTTATTGGAGGTATTTGTATGTACAGGGCGACCGGGGGCGAGCGCGACGTGCCCAGCACAGGGCTACAGTAACAGATAGTGTAACAGTAGATTGCACGAAACACCCTGTGCCAAGGCTGCGTAGCGTTCGCACCAGATTGCCGCCTAGGAGCGGGCCGGCCGCCGGTATACTGTAGTATTTTTAATTACAATATATATATAGATCAAAAACTAGATTATTGTACATACTGTATGTATATGTACAGTACAGTGTACACGGGTATACATAAGGGTTGGGCAGCCGACCTGTCCACGGCCTTTCCTTGCGGGCCTCCGCCGCTCATCCCGGGTAACAAACATATAAACAATACGAGATGGCGATGGGGCGAACTCACTCCTTGCCCCCTCAGTTTTAATATATATTATAATGACTAATATAACATGAGGATCACCAAATTCTTCGTATACCTTATTGCGAGTGGGTGCAAAGGAGTCAGTTCGCTCGCAGCCCGGCGATTTACCGCCCGTCCGTCCTTATAACATGGCTAACAAAACGATAATAATAACGTGGAAATAACGAGGATAGACGGACGCGCGGATCATCGCTACGGTCTGGCAAGAGTACAGCTATGGATATAAATAATACATAATTAATAATATCGTTTAGTTTAGTTTTTTTTTAGTACATAGTATAATCTCTATGGTTGGTTCAGCCTGCCTGACCTGAGACTTGCGACATTCTGTATACTTGTGTATGTATGATATAGCCTAGCGCGTGAGATACATATCTCATCTAGGTTCAAACTTACGTATATCGTATATCGGGACAAGGGTAATCGGGTCTTTTTGAGAAATAGCAAAAAAATCACAACAGATATAACAACTATTATTTTACAACAGCACAACCTTTGAAATATTTTTTTGTACGCGAAGTACTTTTTGTGTGTATTTTTTTTATATAAATCTGTTCGGCTGGTGGAGGGCGACGCTTCCGGCAGCTCCGGGATGAGGAAAGGCCAGAGGCGGCGCCGGTAACATCGAGGACCTAACTACGAGACCACATCACGTCATCAGTCATATCAGCAATAATTAATACAAAGAGTCCGTCCGTCGCTCCGGCTGCCGGCTCTAACGCACTGTCTATATATGTTATGTACAAACTCGCACTCACGAGTGTCTAATACTTATTTGTACAAGTCCTTCCCGTTACTAAACACTGGGGCACTACATTTACACTTTGTACAAAGAATAATCACATTTAAGAGTTGCATATTTGAATGTCCGTCGTTGTATGCGTAAGACCTGCAACACAAAAAAAATCTCCTCTTATCGTCTGCTGGCGTTATTTATGTATCTGTTCGTGTACTCACCTCACAGATGATGTCCATAATACTCTGCGGGATAGTGCGCGTACTGGTTGTGGAAGGCCGGATCACCGGGAGGTCGATGCATCATCTGTTGGCCGTCCATCATGTAGCCCATGGTGCCGTCCGGACTATATGCTCCGCTGGGACCTGCATGCGGAGAGAAAACTGCATCAGTGGGATAAAGAGCTGCCCCTAGACCAGCACGATAAGCCAACTCTACCCTGCACCGCCACCCAAAAACCTTACAGTCCATTCGCGACTGTATACACATACTTTCAGATTCCGCGTCCTCTACTCCTCTCTGCTTCTCTGTCAGTGATGGATCGCCGTGCGTAGGTCAATGGCTTCCGCTATTTCTCTTCGCCTGTCTCCAACAGAAAACGGCGAATCGATACTCTATGCGGAGAGAGAGCTAATGTGCCCGCATCTCAATGCGTATGGAAACAAACCGGACAATGGCTAATGCGCTTAGGATATCTGACAGCCGTGATTAATGCGATCTTTCCCCAACATCCACTCTTACATACGTATATGTCCCCAAAAACCAGCCCCGAAAACTACGCTCTTTATTTCTTTCTCCACAAAACACGGCCACTTTCTATCCCATCTCAAAACTTTATCTCTTTTTTACGGTTCCAAATCACATCGGACATTCAAACACTACCTAACAACTTTCAATTGAATAATCTTAACTCACTTCCTAAACGGATAACTTATTCAGATCAATAAACTAAACAAAAAAGAATCAAATTCTACATTTTTATTCAAATTTTAACCTACAGATAAGAGCATTCGTCAACTGAAGTTAACACCGAATTCATTAGAGGTATAACAAAAACTCAACCTACCTAAACGGATAACTTATTCCGAATTTAACAAAATATAATTATAGATAATCCACAGATAAGTGCAATTGTTAGATGAAGAAAACGCGGATTCATTAGAAGAACGTATAAAAGCCTGAGTTACTGCATAATGAATAAAGTATAATATAACCTAACCTGGTCAAACCTAATAAATAATCTAAGGAAAAAATAAACCAATTCTATATTTTTTATTTAAATTTTTAAGTCATGGATAAGAGCAATTGTCTAGTGAAGTGAAGAGCGAGTTCATTAGAAGTTATCGTTGCAGACACATAAGAGTCTGAGGTACTGTATAATGATGAACGTATAGGTTGGGAGTTTCGCGTAGCAGAGTTGATAATGTCGGAACATGTACACGACTTTCCACTTACTACTCATATCGGCCGATACTACCTGGGATCGGCCCATATCACCAAAAAAAGAGACCGTGTATATGTAACAACGTTAAGCTTTAATGGAAATTACAATTCATTAAAAAAAATACAAAAACCATGTAGATAATATCGGTCGGTGACATCACCGCGGTGCAGGGTAAATGTTGTCTGGCTTTTAAGATTTGAAGTTAATAATTGGAAGCTAAGTAAACTCACCTGCTCTGTTGGACTGGTCGATCATAGGCTGGACTATCCTCCGCCGTGCATTGATAAACCTGAAACAGAAAAATGTGTTATGATGAGAAACTTTGCGAAGGGGCTGTCAGCGGTCGTCATAGAGAGCGCTAATGCGTGCTGACACCGGAAATGATTGGGTTTTCTGCGAACCGATCAGCAATCGATGTTGGTTTATATTCACTTCCGCTTTTTATGAATAATACAGAGAGAGAGCAAGGCTGCAACTGTAATAGGCGCTGTGGGAAACGCAACGTAATGGATAGGGGAGCCTTGATCCTTCCAAATTCCAAGTAATTTTGTTTATGTGATATAAGGGTTCACGTTTCGGTCTCCAATATCTGGCTCGGACATATGCGGCGGCCAAATATTAGGTATGTGAAGATAAGCAAAATTTAAATTGGCAATGGAGTAAGGGTAGATTAGAGAAGCGCGCTTTCTCTCCTCTTTTTTCTGCGCAATTTGTTCGTGGGACATTAATCAAGCGGGTCCGGGCCTGCCGAAATTGCGCGCTGCAAGATGGAACACGTTCACACATGTGACGCCACGTATAAACAAAAGAGTAATTGCAAATTGAATCTGTTACGGCCCCATAAAAATGAGCGTCTAGAGCGGTACCGGGGACCCGGCAATAAATTCAACGTTTAATATCTCTCAACACATAAATGAGGTGCGGGGTCGCAAGCTGACGCGCTGACCCCGACTGGCGACATCTGCCGTTAGCAATTACCACCCCGGACCAATCACACTTAAATCGTTTCTCACGTATTGGGACAAATCATAGTGGTGTACCCTCCTCGTGGGTGACCTCGCGCTACGCATAGATATGATCCTAAAATAGGTCTTCGGCGGCTTAAGAATCGAAGGTGGTTGCGATCAAAAATCCCAAAGAAAACGCTCGGAGGGTTGAAGGGAAACGTAATTAGCTTCCCTTGATCTGGAACATATTGATTTGCGCTGCGAAGTGCCAAAACAACGGCGGGAGGGCTCGCATTGTTCCCGTCAACCCTTCACGGCTCAGGTTTCGCTATTCCTCATCCATTATTACAGAGTAATCCGGCCTAATGATCGTTACTCTACAAACTCCCCCGCCAACGGTAAACAGTTGTTTCTGCGCCGACACTTTGCTTGGCCGCACTCTTCTCACCCTTTCCCTTACACGATTACAAATAAACGACTGTTATTTCCATTTCTGTTCACAATTATCGTTTCCGGATTAGGGAGTACGAGGAAATGTTTTACTCACCCCTTTTCTACAAATGATAGATCGGAAGGGGTGGGATTTCATTCGAAACAATTTAAGGGGTTCATTATATTCCCTTCCTCCCTTTGCTCTGTGTATGCGTTGTCTTAACAGCGGCGTTATGAATGTGCCCAATTACCTCTTCAGAATTGCCTTCCATGTTCATACATCCAGCTGTTGCCTTCTTAATTACCAAAATAAACCCAAACCCACGCTCCCAATAGCTGACCAACACAAATTCCAATATATTTGCAACTTTATCATTCGAGTAATATGTATATATGGAAACGTTGGTATTATTGGTGTGCAGTTGTTTGGTCGAAGATTGAGAACGGTATAATTGCGATTGTGCTGAAAGTGCCGGTTGAAGTTTTTCCAACTGATCTGTGATTCTTTTCCGGGAACTTTGTAATTTAAAACTGCAGATAGATATGCTTACGACTAAATTGGATATTATCCGGATTGATACGGCAAATTTAAGTTTGTGAAATACAATTATTGTTTGAGGGAGTTTTGTATCAGGTGCGATGGCGAAGTCTACATGCAACGTGTATGTATGTATACGGACGCGTGTTAATTTGAATCGGAGAGATTACGCACGTTCGGGAGAGCGCGCGCTTCATTGGAAATCCTCGTGCGAGCTGGCTGTATGGAAATGTTGGTCAAATATATCATTCTGGCTTGACAGTGCAATTCTCTTATCTGCGCGCCGCCGGCTCGCATCCCCGGGGTTGCTGAAAAACAGAACCGGGGGGATGGGAACAGGGTTAGGTTAGGCTGTTATGGGGGCTGGGACGCACGGCACCAAATTGCAAACAAAACAATTCGCTTACACTAGTCAAGCTATTTCATGATCGAATGCTCTGTCTGATGGAACTTGAAACCGATTCCTTTACACCCCGTGCTGTATCGATTATGCATATTGCATTTGTATGTTGGTTTGTTTACTCCGTGGCAATCGATGGATTGCTCAAGAATGTACCTGGCTCGAACCTGAATAGACCATTGTGCATGAACATAGCATGATATGTAATTGAATATTTTAGAGAATGGGCGACAAGTGTTTGGCCCATTGTCCAACCCTCTCAACCGGACTATAATTAATAGCATCACGCCAATGTTTGTGGGAAAGTTAAGGTGACATTCCTGGTCGTTTCCTTCAACACTCCACCGCACTCGCATGACGCATTTGCTACTTCTCGATGTTTTTAAAAAGGGCGGCCCAACAAATCACTAGCAGCGAGTAATGTCATCAGCGCGCGCCTTTGTTAGCCAAATAAAGCAGATAGCTTTCCGAATCTACACCGCTCCATACAATCCAAATTGCATCAGGGCTGGTGTTAATGGCCCTGTCGGAATAATGGATGGAATTGCATTAAAATGTGATCTGCATGGCGCATACATTCCGCGGCAAATGTAATTACCGGGTATAGAGCAGAGTTCTGCGAGGAAAAAAAAACCAAAACAGTACCAGAAGGCCGTGTGATGTGGTCGCGTGAGATGGTCAATTGGAAGGTCTGAATACATGTCAAGTGTGATATTAAGCATTAAGAGTGCGGTCTCGGCGACATGCGAACCAACTATTTCTGCCGGTGCCGCTTCCACCCTGTTTATTTATTGCCTGCACAGTCGCTTCTCACTTTTTCCCCATATTTCGACTGGTGCAGGTTGAGCATTATTTATGGCGCTTTTCCCACTTGGCGCTGTGCCGTATAAAGAACGTATCATACTGGATGGAGCCGTAATCCCGAAGCCGTGATGTATTGACGCTGCTCCACCGCCGCTACGCCAGAGCCGCGGCGTTCTTTTCAATTTCCAGGTACAACATATCCAATTTCCCAGAAGCTTCGAATGAAGGAGCTACGTTTACTCCACGCTAAACCGCGAGAGCTCTAAATCAAAATCAAATGAATTTGGCGCGTGCGATTCCGATGATTTCCTAGGAGATTTCAGAACGCACAGAGCACGATAGGGCTGCTGGATATTCTTATTGCGAGGATAATCGCGACCCGTACTTAGTTAATGGATCGCGGATGTATAATTACAAGTACCTTAAGTATGCTCGCGGGACGGACCGCATACCCGTGGGTCGTTACCATGTCGAAGGGTTGTAATGATATCCAAAGAGCTGCATATCACGACCCTAGGATCCCCTATTTTCATTTCCTCCTACAATAGTTCATTAAAAAGGTGTTTCAGAGGCTATTTGGTAAGCTATTAGGTGGCCCGATATTACTCCTCTGAGAGCCATTCGCCGACGGCAGCATCCGACGACAATGAAACTCAGTCGTAAATTGGCGGCAGAGAGCGCGACCGGCGGCATCGGTGGCGGAATTAAGAAATTCTAGCGAGAGAGCGTCAATGCGGACTTGATAAGGGCTCCCCTCGCGAACCGACGACGATTTATCACCAGGCCGCATTAACCCAGGTGAACCCCTCCGACACTCACACATACACACTTACTCGCCGAGACAATGTCCCAGAGCGGTAATGGCACGGAGCTATGAAAAATGATGATGACATGGACTCGTGAAAAACGGAACTCCCTTGGGATCCTTTCTCTCTCTTCTCGCTACCTACCTACCTACAATATAAATTACAGGAATCGATGCATGGCGCATTACAGATTTTAAGTAATCAACCTATCGAAATGGCGGGATCTTTATGTTTGTGTGTGAGCGCCGTAACAATAGCAGCAAGTGAGTGGAACGGTCCGGCGAAGTGAAGCACGTATGTGGCGGCCATTTCCGCGAAGAGCAGACAGTAATCGCCCTCTTCAGGCTCGTAAACAGGCTAAAATGACCGCCGAGACGCGGCGGGATGGCTCTTAATGGATTTCGGCTCGGATCTGCAGAGGACACTGCCGGCCACTGCAACTTTAATGCGCCCTTCTGCATAATACATGACACAATTACCGGCTACAATTAGCGGCCGCCCTATACGCACACACATATCGAACGTGATAAACTGTTTACCCAAACCTAATGCCATTATAAAAATCGATGACAATTAACGCGTGCGCCCGACTGCCATTTTCAGTAGTAATCTCATTTACGGGGGAAAAGAGACGGAGAGAGACAGGACCAAATCTAATTAGCACTGGAAGCTGATCGATAATCACGCCGATTAATCAATCTGTTTCCATTCAAAAAAACATTGCTCAACAAAAATCCGTGGACAAAAGAAGTTTCCGGGTGCACCGATGACTTCCGGTTTATTCTGTGATGCTATAGCAACATGAGGTAGCGAAAACAATTTGTTTCTAATGTAGTTATCCTTTGAAGTGGTAGAAAAGGCTCGCGCTCTCTCTCTGCATTGTTGTTAATGTTCCGGGCATTCCGAATTATTGCTGGCATAATTTAAAACATCAGCGGCGCGCAATTAAGCGCCGCATTCCGGCCGCTCGCAAATTACAGTTCACCAACAACGAAGTGAATTACTACAACGCCGATATTAAAGTGCGCCCGTTCAAGCCAATTAACACTTACCAGTTGTTTACTTGAAGTATCGTCAGGCCGGTGTCTTGTGCTAACTGTTTCTTCTGGTCCTCCGAAGGGTACGGATGCTGAAAATACAAAAATGGCATTGATCATTATTAATTCATAACTTGGGAAGTATAATCTGGAATATAGGCGCACAAGTCTTTGCAGGAGAAGCAATCTAGGTAATTGGCGAGGGCGTGCAATCCAATTTTCAGAGGAAACAATAGCTCTGAGTGCGCACACGACACCCGTGACGCCGCACCAACACTAATAATATCTAATGCCGGCATTATTACGGAATATCTCTTGCTCTCTGAGTGATTGCTGACTCGTTAACGGGTCAGCAAGTTTAGAGGGTAGGTGGCGCGACACGTGATTATCCCTGTTTTATTTTTTATTCCGTGACTGCGATCAGTCGCGAGGCGTGTCAACATGACTGGCTGTCGTTGCCACGCGCCATCAACGTCCGTAGAACAACCCTTGAAATGAAAACGGACAAAAATTGATCCGATCTCCAATCACGGAACGAAATGTACAAGCGATACATATTATTCAAATAAATTCAATCGCCGCTTGAAGAGATCGAGAAAAATTATATTGATTTTTCAGATTCGTGTGGTGATTTTGTGTAAGAATCTACATGTAAGTTTATCCCCCGGGGTTGCGGAATCTCCGGCGGTGAATTACAGACGTTGAGATCCATTCATTCCCCATCGGAGGGCCCCATGGAGACTCATAACCCCATCTCGCGGGCTAGATAACCCTTAGCCCGTACTCCACGAATGCGTAAGTCAGTACCGCGCGGGGGATGCATAGTGATTTTTATGATTATGTTGGGAATCCTGGAACGGCCGCACTGTTACAGCCACCGTCTACTGTTATCGCATCTCTCCATATATACGTCAGATATGTGAAACGGGTAGAAAATTGAAGAGGGCGGAATTCACCTACGTGTAAGTATAGCTCGAGCATGATTTCAATACACCCATGGGGACACACATCACCTACCACTGCGTTGCAATCATACACGAAATGTTGATAAATAAACACAAGCCGGGAGAGATTTACTATTTCGGGAATGGAGAGACATGGAAATGCTGGAGTTGAAATGAACACCAAACGACTCGAATCGCTGTGCCATTATTGCATCCAGAAAGCCATCTTGGATCAGCGGAAATAGATGTTTTTTGATTATTTTCTAGGAGTGGGATGTTAAAAGTAATCTGATCGATAGTTGGCGTTGGTCTTTCGGTGGACCATTCCGAATTTACCAGAGAGACTTTTATGATGAGAACGTATTGCGGAATAGGGACGAAAATCCTAGTGGATTTCCTATCAGGCGGGTAAGCAGGACACATGTCGACGGCGAGAGCTCCCGACGGATAAACTGGGATAACCGCGCCGGAAATATAGCCCCTGATGCAGCCCGACCGGAAATGGAAGCTCGTAGCCGGAAAGACTATTTTTTCGTTTCGTTCCAGACATATCGGAATAACCGTAAAAGTCGAGGGGTTCTGCGGTCTTGGAAAATATCAAGCGCTTTACAAATAAGCGCGGCGGGGGACGCGAAGGGACCTATATAGACGTAACACGAGATATAGATATGGCCGCAACACGGCTTCGTGAACAGTTACACAAATGAAAATGCTAATGATAAGATTTTTTTCGGTACCGTCGTGATTTATGGCCGCCCGTTAAGCTCTAATGAAATTGCAACGGCGAGAGAGCTACACCTTAGCCGGTCACGTGACAGTAATTACCACCCCGGCGCGAGATGTCGTTACTAAGACGACGCTTTTTAATTAATATTTGCGAGCTTATAAAAAAAAGGAGAGGAAAGTTTCTGGGGGAGTGGAAATCCGTTTCGCGTTGAGTTGTTCGTTCCTTGGAGGGAAGGCGACGCCGGATTAGCATATAATGCGACATTGGTGTAATTAACGCGGTAAGATGGCGCTGGTGGACATAGAGGGAGCATCGATCGTGCGGCCCCTCGCAATATCCGATGGCGGGATTAGCGCGGGGTTAATGAGTCGTGCAAGTAAGCCGGGATCAGCGCATGATAGCGGCGGGTCGGGTGATGCATCGCTCAAATATTCATGGAGTAAGTGCTCGGTCAGCACGCGGGGAGTCGAACGGTTGGCCCTTTAATACCCCCTGACAGGTGGGTCCCGATCCTGAGCCTTGGTTTTTCATCCGCCTGCATCTTCAGATAGCAAAATAGTGGTGGTATAATCTGGTTATCAAATGGAGCGGCGCGGTGCGCTCCCGATATCCACCGGCGTTGTGCATTAGCAATACGGCTTGTAAACTACATGTAAACACAATGGTATGGATATCGCCTACTTAAACGGTCGTGTTGGGAATCAGCGGCCCTTTCTTAGACGGTCATGCAAATCCCTGGAGTTGGAATTCTCTCTTATTTTACGAGATTGCGATGTCTATCTAAACGAGCGCCGCCCGTGCCGTATATGTGTAAGACATGCTCACCGTAAGGTGCTGGAATAGCCACGCTCTGAGGATGTTCGTGGCCACTTTGGGGAAGATGCCTCGCTTTTTTTGGTTCTTCTTTCCGTTCGTGTCGTCGTCTTCCTCGCCCGTTCCTTCGCCGCTTCCAATACTAGCATTGCTGGCATCACCTGAAACGCAAATTGCAAAACGCAGTTAGATTTTGCGGATTTACGTAAATGGTCGAGTGTGTGTTTGTTTGTAAGTTGGAAGGTGCAGGAGAGGGGGATTTAATGACTCACACACACACACACACACATACATGGGGTAAAATCAGATTAGGGGTTGTGACTTTTCGGCGACAATGAAAACATGTCTCGCATTGTTGGCAGCGATTAGTCTCGCGCCGCATTGTTGCAGCCGTTCTGATGTGTCGGTCGCATAAGAAGCGTGGGAGTCGTTTATGTCCGCATAAAAGGTTTAGCTTGATTGTCGCTATCTTAATAATTAGGGTGTTTGAGTATTCCCCCGCGATAACGTTTCGCCCCTTATACAAAGCCAACGGCTGGTTTTACGAGACGCTCGGCGTCTTTGTCAGCGCCGTAAAACGACAGTAAAAGTGTCGCTTCTAACTGATTCCTAATAGTGCGGCCGTCATTTGCACAACAGGTCCGGTAATAAATTCGAGAGCGACGATGATTCTCTCATCGCATTCCGATACAGGCCCTATCGCGTCTGAATCGCCAAAAACTAGTCTCATCAATTAATCAGCACTATCTTTTGCCATTGTTCCCTAACCTACATGAGATGTCAGCATATTTTCTAATTGTGTTCGACGGAGAACACGCCCGAAGACAGAGACCTGCACATATATCACGAGCGGATGGACTAATGACGGGTCACGTCACTCATCCATTGGCTTCGAGCCGGCTCATAAAAATATTACAAGTTCACCTCGTGTCGGCTTTGTGGGATTCCAATCTGACGTCTACATTCCACCGTCGCAACCTTATCGACTATATACCTCCATCTTCTCAATACGCTACAACTGCCCGCTGGCTAATGCCTTATAATACCGCGCCATTACCATATTTACATAAATTAAAATAATTTTTAAAAAACGTAATTTCTATAATCGTCTTCCCCATAATGGCTGGTTGCGTGGTACCTTCAACATGAAGCGCGCACGACACATCCAGATCATGGCTGAGATTTTATCAGATTGGATGCAACTCCAAAAAGAAGATTATTGACGCTTAAACAAAATGAAATCCAACTTTGCAAACTCGCAATGTAATATTCGCGAAATGTATTATTTAATTTTTGATGCATACGTAAAGTGATGTGAAAACAAATGTCCGTCAAATGTTTCTCACGACGAGACATTTGTTTAGGCTTGTCAGTCACGGGCAAGAGTATGAATTAACGAGTGCGTGCGCTGTCACTGCCGATGATGATGGATGCGGTGCGATACGATTAAATAAGAGAATCCCGGCCTTAGAAGAAAAAAAAAAGAGGTCCGGGATAGTTGACAGAGCAATGACCCGGCCAATGTCAGATAGACGAAACAGTCTTAGCCATGTTTATAAGTGCTGGCGCCGAGAGCGTCGTTTCGACACCTGCTAGTCCTCGTCACCGTTGTCACAACAGCGTCGCCGTCAGAAAAGGAAAACAAAGCTAACAAGCTCTTAATAGTGAAGATTCCTAACTGTGTCATCTGTCTGTGTGAGTTCTATGATCAAATCAAATGATATACGGACGCGAGATGATTTGGACTTGATTAAATTTAGAATCAGTTGCGTTATTATTGTCAGTTTGGAATTAGCAAGAGTGTTAGTTATGTAGCAGCGGAGGTTCATAAATTCGACCAAATCAGTAAAAGTCTATGGCAAGCTCGTATGAGAGACTTCTTTAATGATGCGTTTTATGTTTTTGCACGACGGACATTATTTTAATTCGGCTTGCTGGCAACGTTCCAACCTAGCCACATGTTTACTGCTTGGCAGTGTTTACGCATCGAAAATTACTATCACATGTGATAACAAAATCTCTGAGTAAGACCTTGTCCAATTAGCTCTAAATATTGCCCTCTGCAAGTGCAAGTAATAAATAATCTGTCGTGGGGAGATGCGATTTGGACGGGTAATTGGAATATTTTGAGTAGACGGTACTTGTGGTAGGTTGCGAGCGGACGATGAAGGGCCTGTCATCCGCAGGCTGGCGGGGGCTTAAATGCACGCATCGCTGTTTCTCGAAATGAGAGACTTTCCGAAGAGCCAAGGTAACAATTACGGGTCCATGGGAACCAATTACGGATCGAGTGATGGATGACCCAATCAGAGAGGGGCCTATACTGCACCAGGTCAGCGAAGAGGTCAACCTGAATGTGTATCGAGCGATGTAACGCAGCTAGTCGCGCCGTTCGCGTCCGCGCCTGCGTTGCCGTTACCATGGCCGCGAGGCGGGAATGCGGCGGTTGCCCTGACAACGCGTCCCCACCACGACCCGCGAGGCGGGCGAGCAATAATGAAAAGGCACGAGTAATTTTGCGGATCAGGAATTGTTATTTTTATGTATCGGAGTGCACTTACCGGGACTGCCGAGGAAGACGGAGGAATACAGGACGCCTCTTCTGGCCGCGTCGCTTGTCGCCCGGGCGTCTGGAGGCGACGACCATTCTCTTCGCGGACACCATTTACCTGAAACAAAAAATTATACATAAGTAAAAATGATGATAATAATAATAATAATAATAATAATACAACTTGACTTCGATAATTGTGTAAGAAACTTGGGGGAGTCATATTCAACCGAATTAGATTCGGGGTAGTATTATATTATGAATAAAAAAAGTTGTTCCGCATTACAATGAAATCCAACATCTTTTACCGCACCGGAATATTGCGTTTACCGACCACCCGTTGAGCGGGAATAACATAATCCAGCGGAACGATAATGAAACTGCGCCGTCAAATTGAACGGCACTGTTATTGCCGTACGGGGTTCTTCGAGCCCGTCATCTGTTTACCATCGATTACCAGTCGCCACCAGCCACATACACTTCGCTTTCTCTCTCACTCTTCTTGTGCACTAATTCAATCAATAATACACACTCCACTTCAAACACATATTACACATCTATAAACAACACACTCCAACCAAACATATACCAATTCTTCAAAGTTTTTTTGCCCCACACCACAATTTGGATATCAATTTTGCAGAAGTAATGAAAAATTTGACAGGGACATTAAAGGAAAGCTAATGGTTGCAATGGTAATTATTGAAGGAAAAAGGTAGCAGTTGCATTCCTTTATTCCTGCCGTTAAACAGAAGAACCGCGGAGGAGCTGCGAGGGGGCCTGGAATGCTGCTATTGGTTAGTACTCGCCCTCTCAGGACTGGATCCTGCTGTCGATTCTATTCGTAAATCAAAATCGCGACGCGAAGCCACCCTCGCTTCGAGATGACCTGCCTCTGAGCGCTTTCTGCGGGAGATTAAATCCGTACATATGGTAATTGGGAGTCCTTTAGGCGATATAACAAACATGCATGTGAAATATATTCTGAAATAATTAAAATGTGCGAGTCGTCTGCTCGTTAATAGAGTAAACAGATCTGCGCGATGATTTAGCGACCATGATTCATCACAATTTAGTGTGACAGAGTTCTCGTGGCGCGCATCGCTAATTGGCACAAGCGGCTCCGATTAATAAACGACAGCGGCAGGAATATCCACGGCTAGAATAGCCACGACCTGCCCCAAAACAACTGTAAATCAACCCCGCAGCTACCTGGATATTATATATGGTGTCACCGTGTTATATTTCAAAGTTTAGCACCCTCTCGCGCTTTGTCGATACACTCTAAATCAAGATTTCCACAGCAGCAGACATGTCGGAAAGGCAACGTCCGCTCTCCGTGCCATATTGTCATCTACGCGACATAAATCAGACTGTCATATTAATAATAACTACTTGTATCTTTAACACACATACCGCCCACGACCGCTATATAAACTCCTTCTAATCAACGACCAAGGAAAAAATTAATATTATATAATCTCGAGAGAGCTGTTATTAAGTCAATATTATAAACCGCAATTGAAAACCCACACGCACACCAAACACGTGCACCAGCCACCAGACTGTTTCGCATCTAATCATCCTTGAAATATCATCTTCCTCTCAGATCTTGCGTTTCCAACTCAATCAACATACATTTTCCTGCGAAATTTTTTGGGGTTGTAAACATTAGCGAGGAATAAGTGCTTCGAACGTTTTTTAGCGAGCAATAAGTGTTCCGAACAATTTTAAGTATTTTGGAATTAAAAATTGAGGTTAGAGTTAATGTGGGCTTATGAAGTGGTGCTAGACCACCCACACCAAATAATCGGCTGCACTGTTTTACACCATCTGGCCATTTGAAGTAGAGACATGTGTGAGTCTGTAATATATTAGTTCATATTGGGACTAGTTTTTGGGTGATGCTTGCAGCGAGAGCGCTCGGTTCGAGATTCCACGGCTGCAAAAAAATGTCGCTCTGTCGACCATAACTTTGTCCGGGACGTCTTTATACCTCCATATTTATGGGTTCGATTCAATCGCGAGTTGGCGATTGCTCTATTTATACTGACTCGCCCCGACAAATTAAACCGCTATGCGATTCGCATTCTACAGCGGCATTATAATTGCTAATCGTCGTTTGTGTATGGGATTATTGGTAGTAATTGTCTGCGGGATAGATGATGGGTAATGGCTCATGGTATGTTAATAATGGTGGTTCCGAGATCGCGGGATGTGGAAAGAAGAGATGAGCATCGATATGAAAGGAGAATGCCTTCTTGGTGTTTACGAGTTACGGAATGGCGGGTCGAGTGGGCGAGAAGCGAGTAATTTAAATCCATGGTCGGGAAGATAAAGGCGCGATTTGTAGCCGGTAACGAGGGCGCGGTCGTTCCAGTGTCCATCAAAATCGAGAGGAGGGCCATCACTGAAATAGATCCCGGCGGCGGCGGCGTCGGCGCACCGTACGTCCCGCCGCGACGCCGTAACGCCATCTTGCCAGCAATCTCCCAAATGGCCACGGCGATAAGCGGAACGGTAATTGTAAAATGCACATCCGTGAAATTGGGTGAGTGACGTAAGCCGAGGGAGCAAAGAGATTTGATAGTAACGCACCGCGCCGCCATCGACAAGGCGGCTGGCTGATCATAAAAATCAGCTGAGAGTCCCGAAAGCATAAAAAAACACATCTCATAATAAAATGACGTTTTCCGTGATGGGCCTGGACGGGAAAATCGATATTACGTCACCAGCAGTAAAAGCAGGAATAGCAGACAGCGCACATGGCTCTGACAGCCACGGCACCAATATATATGACTACTATATATACACGATTATAATCGATGAATGCAGACTGCTTTTAGTGTAATGCAGAGACGAGGAAGTGACTTGCGAACTTGGCCCCGAGCACCTGGACTCTCTTCCCTAATCATCATCAGCTGCGACCATTATTTTACATGATAACGCGATATTCTCCGTCAAAGCACGTTTCGGCTCTTGCACGGCAACCGGGGCATTTAGTTGGACACATTAAAAACAGCCCCACACCTCCACGGAAATTTCATGATTTTTTCCATTACATTAAATATAAATAAAGTAAAACGACTTATAAAAGGACACCGTGCTTGATGCACTTTATAATCAGTTGGGCAACAAACAGAGGAGCAATTAACCAGCTCTATACTTCCTGCATTGCGCCTCTTATTTAGATACTAATGGTTTAACTACACATTATACTACGTTGTAATTAAAGTTAATGTGTTTAGGAGATGGGCGCTCGCTAATTAATTATTCAATAAAACGAATTGAATATCTCAATCCCCCCGCGTAATTTTGTAACTTCACAACATGATGATAGTTCATCAACAAATGGTTCGACATATTACGGACACGACCTTAGAGATTAATATGCAAATGGTCAGGTGGTGGGCAGCTGAACCACGCGAACCTAACATTAGCCAAAAAATCATCAACGAACAAATCGTACCCTCGACCTGCGAAGCAGGTACGTCAACGAAGTTGCATACATTCTGGCACATATGTTCGACACTCCAACAACGCTCCAAACACATAAACATACAATTACATTATCCCGACAACTGTTTAGGAAGCCTCCCGACACGGCGTTTATTTAAAAACAGATTTTGATAGTCCGCACACTCTCTTTAATGATACACGGATGCCAAATATTATTGGATTATGTAAATCCACTTGTAAATGTAAAAAAAAACTTTCTTCAATACACGTGTAGATGGAGATAGATATGTGTTTTATCATCCACACAACTCACACGGAAATGTATTATCAAATTATACAATTACAAAATTATGGTACAATTTATTGCACGAAACGACTTAAAACCCAATGGTTTTAAAATTAAATTGCCCGTGGTCAAAAGAAGGTCCACGAAATGGAAATATTTAAAATGCAGCCAATGTCGAGCTAAAAATTCGAAACTCGTGCATAGCACGACGACGGAAACAATCTTGATTTAAAATTGGGCCCGATTTGAATATCGAAAACGGACTCTAATGGTTTAAAAATACTCTCAGCGCGCGTTCCACGTTTCGTTGATTCCGTTGATGCTATCTTAGAGATAACATTCGAGAAAACTGGCTTTGAAGAAGAAGGATAAAAAAAACGTACGGGTTTGTTTACATATTATACAATATGTTGCCGGACAGGTAGAACCGCGAGTTCTGAGAACTCGCAAAAAATCTCTTCTCGATAACCCCACATCACATAAAAATTTCCATTTTGGTCACCGGCTCGCCGAATATCCTCTACAAATGTAAATATCGTGTATTATAATGCCCAACGTAATGATACGATATTAATAAATAATAAATTAACGTGTATTTATGATGGCGGTAATTAATACAAGCAGAGTGTAGTTTATTATTTATGGACATTATGTAAAGTGCGGAGTGATTCCTGGGCATGCAAATGAGTATAAATATCTGTACTGAGATAGGCGCTATATCATAATTAAACAGTGGCGTATTGATATACCAGTAATTTACAATCTGTGCGGGCATACATCATCTACTTGTTAGACATTATACAACTACTCCCACCAAATACGCTCACACACACCTAATAATTCAAAGGAGAACCTAAACATTTTTTTAAAAAGAACTCCAAACATTTTTGGAATTAAGCGCGAAAAAAATATAGCAAATGATTATTTAGACAATGAGATAACGATACAGTAACCATTAAATTGTTCATTAGTTCATTACATTTTAATAGTTTGGAAAACAATGGTTGCGTGAGGGGAAATTACGGCATGACAAATTGATGGAGAAACAAATTACTGAAAAAAATATATATATAACCACTATCCGAAGCTAGAATACAAACTCAATTGAAGAAAGTAGAAAAAAAGTGGCTATAATTTGAGTCATGTATGTTATAAAAAATACATTTCAGGCATACATTTTGATGCAACGCGCGCGCGCTATAATTGAAGAAGGCCTCTAAATACTGTTGGTTTTAAAAAAAATTTAAATCAATTTATTTCTGGTACGCCCGCCTTTAGCCGATTAAAATTTTATTAACCGATGCGATATCATAAAAAAATGTTTATATATGTTGTATAAAATGTAAATGTGCGTGTGCGTTCATCGATCGGGTCTGTTAAGGTCCTGATGTGTGTATTTGACATGCGATTCACCTGTTAGCAAGTCCCATGTGACTATAATGCGCTCACCCCTAAACAGATTTTAATGCATCGAAACAATGACACAGAATTTCCCTCCCTCTTAATCTATTCCAACGGTTATAATAAAACTCTTTACGACCGTCATCTTGAAATATTACGACCCTTATCGCCATCGACCCGCAATAAAAACTGCAACTTATTGAAAAATCATATCCCCACTTATAAAGTTACCTCCGCATAAAACGACACAAAGAATTGTTAAATTATATTGGAATCTATTAGATCTTTTACATGGAAATTTAAAAAGTTTTAATTTGGGAGAAAAGAAATTATAAAAAAAATTAGAGTGAGCAATGTTTAGACCTTAAATCCTTCTTTATAGCATTGTTTCCGACTTTGGTGATCACTTCGGTTAAACATTGTACAAACTTGTTAAAAGAAATTTCTTGGCTCAATGTTGTTATGGCACCAAAATACCTCAAAAAAAGTAAAGAAAAATAAATCAACAGGCAATTTAGTTATTCATAGTCTGGGAATTGGTCAAATTAAATTTCTACGAGAATTTTGTATTTTGTAAACTGAAACACAACTTCTAAAATTATTGGCCCAAGAGAAAGATAATCCAAAAAAGTCCTTAAATCATAAAATTTTAAAGTCACGTTAATACTATTTTAAAAATTGTAAGCACTGAAAGCTTCTAATGATGGAAGTGGATACCTGGAAAATAGCAACATGGAAATCTAAAAGACATGTTTAGAAATTTATAGAATCTGAAAATGTAAGAAAACGCTAACGGAAGATGGCCTGGTGGAAGAATATCTAGGTAGTAAGTGGTATGGGATCACTTACATCGATCTGGGCTGTAGCGGAAAATTAGTAGAAGCACACAAGATTCTTGTGGTTGCATTCAAATAATAAGTGCCATGAATACACCACAACAGTTATGGAAGAAATTGAACAAAAACAGCTAATCGGGTATGGACATTCACGTAGGATCAACAAATTTTCAAGACAAAAATTGAAAAGTACAGTATAGGTAAAAAAAGCGAAAAGAAAGCCTAGAAAGGTATTAATCCAGCTCTACGTGAACGAAATCTCTCAGAAGCCGACTGAAGAGACAGAAAAATAAAGATGGGAATCAAACAACGACCCCAGTTGCTGTAAACCGATAATTAAAGAGTTCATATATATAAAAATTTAATTTCTAAAGCTAAGTATTATTTTTATTAAAGTACCTTCCACTTACTGTAGATTGACTTCCATTATTTGGTATTCATACGGTACGTTATAAGGACCTAATAAAAGCTAAACCAAAGTATTTAAGAATTAAATATATTCGACGACCCTATCAAAACTGACAGTAACAAAGATCAGCAAAAAGTGGTAACCGAAATGAATAGCATTAACAAAAATATGGACTCAAAGTAAATAGCAAGAAGACAAAAGTTTATGATAGTTAGTGGAAGTAGTACCTAATAAAAATGCTCGCATATAAATGAAGTTGGTTGCATGATAACTGGTAAAAAATTATTTGGTGCAGAATTTACATTTTTACTATATTTTCAATATGGAGCGCGCGCAAACAGTATTCAACGAATGATCTACACGCGAACACCTTGATAGAGGCATATGATCGGTCGATGGGTGGTGAGAGTTCTTGGGATTTAGTTTATTTTATAACAATTTGAATAAAAGTTTGTAAAAACGTCAACTAACGCATTTTTGCTTCCCACCTGCATTTGTTTACGCGCGCTCCGTGTTTAAAATGAATGTGGTATAGCAAATATAAAGAATCTAAAAGTTGAAATTAAGAAAAAGATATTTTACTTTGTACAGCTTGACCAGTATATATTGGCATGTGAAAAAATATTATTAATAAAATTTTCTATCAAATTTTGCAATGTGTCACGGGCCTTAGGCGCAAAAATACTTTTTCGGAGACTGTACAATACTTTGCTTCAAGATAGAGCTACTACTTCCACTTTTAAGTGGGAAATACGCACCTATAAGTTGTCAGCCAGCTAGACTTGGTCAAGCTGTATTTTACGTAATAGTCCTGTAATGACGTTGCTATGGCAAAATGTAAATATAAAACATGGGCCACTTTTTTTACATATATAGGCAACAAAAAATGGTAATTTACTTATCAAGTCCTAAAAAGTTATCCAATGCTCTAATGACGAAGATGTATATTGAAAGTCCCACGACAATAATGGGATTTCTTATGTTTATTAATCTAATGATGAACTTTAAGCCCTAAAAGTGTGACTTGTTGACACATTTGGTAAAATGTATATGGCAAATTTGCGTGTCGAAAAAGTATTCCGTTATTAATACAAAAGTAAAATAAAAATGATATTTTATAATTAAACTGTTGCTAAAAATAAACCTTTGTACATTAATACAAAAACAGTTTCGTGGGTGTAACTAATTAAACTAAAACAAAATCAAGAATGCGTTCGCGTGTATTATACATTTGTTAAATTAATACCCTAAATGGGGGGCGATGACCGTATCTTCCTTTTCTAAATCCGCCGGAAGAATCAACAAATCATCGGGATTTAGGAGCGTTTGTATTGCTTTATCCAAAAATGTTGTTATGTCTAGATTCATTGTGTTGGAGGCAAGTGGAATTTCCTAATTATTGCCAATAATATTTGCATAAAACGCAATGGAAATGAACGAAAATATTTAGGGTTGAAGGAATTTTATTCAAAAAAATAAGTGTCAGGATAAATTTCATTATGTTAAATTTATTTTGAGAAATACAGGGCGTTTAAAAAATATAAACGGTTTGTCTGTAATGATTGATAAATGGCGCTTACTTAGGGAATTATTAAGTTGGAAAGGTAGAAACTTTTGATACTAATACAACATGACTTTTTTCTTTGATTTTTTTACATTTTCTACATAATTATATACATGGGAACTTGTCTAGTTCCGGAATTCCCAACCATTTCCCAATTTTAGAACCAAAAATCTATGCGTGCCACTCTTCAAAATTTATTTTTCTCATAAATTAACCCAAAGGCGCCTCAGCTTTTATGTATTCCCTCGTAGTTACATATATACAGTCGAACTTCCCTAAATCGAATTATCATAGTTCACAAAAAAATTCGAGATATAGAAATTTCGAGCTACAGAAACAACCACAAAACGCGATCTTGATACAAAATTTTGCGATAAAAATCGATACAGAAAAATTTGACTTATAGAAGTTCGACTGTCTTAAAAAAATGAAGTGAATGCTATACTACATTCACTTTTAATACGGTGCGCGCGTAAACAAATTCACGTTAACATCTATAATGCACAGAGCCGGTAGTCGTTAATCGACATTTTTACATAAACTCGTATTCAAAGTGCTTCGCATGGTCTCAAAATACACTGAATCCGGCCAAGAATGCGCTCACTACCGAGTGATTAATCATTTACCTCTGTCGAGGCGTTCACGTGCGGATCACGCGTTGTAATATTTACGCGAATATTGAAATTGGTTGTAGTACAGATCAAATTACACTGGTAAGGGATTTCCAGGAATCGAATTCAGGACCAATAAAAACCATACATATTGCTCCACCAAGCGACTAGATTTTTTTTTATATTTTTAATTCGAGTTATATTATTACTTCATCACGAAGCAACTTTTAAGTAAAATTTACTTACTAAACACTATTTTTAATTAATTTTGCTATAAAATCGGAATGGGTTCGAAAAATTTCACGATAAATAATAGAAAAACTAAAATTTTAACCTTTTTCTATGTCTGCCTTACTATTTCCAAACTACAAAATAAAATAAAGCAGTAAAACTACAAAGTAAAGTTTTCCATTAAATCTTCGACAAAAGACAAGAAAGATTAAAAGTTATTTTCATTCTTTTATTTTGCACTTTACAGGATAAAATGGGGATTGATATTTTCCCATTTCCACAGTTTATTCTGAAAAGTGCAAGATAATGAAATGAAATAGAAAACAGTTCAAGACCACGATTTTTTAAAAACGAATTTTAATTTCATTTTTAAATTTAAACATGTATTTATCCTTTTTGTTCCTCTTCTCTTAATATTATTTGTTATGCAGATTTATGAAAATGTTTAGATTAGATTAAAAAATATCAACAAATTAGAAGTTTATGGCGCGTGACATTAAATTAAATTTTTTGCATTCCTCGTTGTAAATTAAGGTTTAATAGATAATTAAGAATTCCTATTAATAATTTAAATTGAATATGTTTATGATTTAGATAAACAAATTTAATAACAGACACTACTAAACATTTTGAATTGTTAATTATCTTATCTAAAATTTATAAACTATATCAAAACCAATGGGGTAAACGCATTTAATGTTTTACATTTTTAATTTTTTCATATAAAATTTATTTACAAATTATATTTAATATGCAATTTTTTATTGTTTGGGTTTTTGTTAAAAGATGGCTCTTTCAATAAAATGCACATAAATCTGAAAAAATATTCACATCTAATTGTAATACCGGGATTCTAATTAGCTAATAATTAATGAACCACCGTGGCCTAAATAATTGTTTTGTTTATACATTGTCACAAGTTTTTTGCATGGTCCGAAGGCGGCCAATAGCCGAAACAGCTGACACCGCAAAATAAAAAAAAAAAAATTAATGAAATATGATTCTGTTTACGTCTAAAGCAATGGTTATGTAAAAAATTCGTAAATGTGGTGAGGTGACCATACCTACATTTTTTAGAAACAGATTACAAATTCTAGAATTGGCAAAAGACTTTGGGACATGATCAGCTGCAAGGTTAAAGATAAAAAAATTGTATATAATAGAATAAGAATGGTATTGGAGGAGAAATATACTATTATCGATAACATAAGCACAAACGAAAAACGAATTAGTGGGTACTACAGAAAAAGAGAGGAAAGCCTGGATAAAATAGAAGAGAAGTTATTAATTCAGAGATGGAAAAAAATTACCAAACACCAAACTCAAAGGGTTTCAGAGAGAATTTCAGAATAATGATTAATGAATTTCCGCCACATTTTTCTAGCGGGTGGGAGAAGGGGATGTGCCGCGAAGCAAAATAAGAAAGTCTACCGAGTTGAAAAAAAGTTATAACCGGGAGATGAAAAAAAAACTATCAAAAAATGAATTCAGAGGTCCTACATTGAAGAAAAAACCAAGGCAGATACAGAATGAATGATGAATGAAAAGATGTACACTCTATAAATTAGAGGAAGATAGCAAAAAAGGACATCAGCAAAAAAAAAGGCAGCCACAGATAGTGTTGGAGAATGGATTTAGACTTGAAGATGAAGAAAGTCTAGAAGGAAGCAATTCACAAGGAAATCAAGGGAGGCGCGGGTTTTTGAGAATAAATATCCGTTTCAAGAAGAATAACTCCCCTCATGTTGAGTAAACAGTGATTAAATTTTAACCGAGATTTTCATTCCTTCGCATTACCTCTTGCACTGCAATATTCTGCAAAAATATTGAAGAAAGTTGGCGATCTGGAGCTCCCTTACGAGACCCCGTTTTCAAAGTTTTTGGCTATGATATTAATAACCTTTAATATCACTCTGTTGATCGTATATAAGTTGCCACAATTATTTTGAATCATACTTTAAACTCTGACATTGCCTTTAATAGCTGGTATTAGGTCTATGTCGCATGCCAGGAGAATGAGAAGATTTAAAACAATATAGACGAGAATCGGGAGACGACGGTGAACTTATAAACCCGATTTTATTTTTAATAGTAATAATTTAATAATAATAAATAGAATATAAATACAAAACTACGAAGTAAATAAAAAGTTCTGCGTGTTTAGCAAGGAAAATTATTGCAAATAAAAATCTAAATTTAACATTTCAACTAAAACCATCATATTGTTAACTTATTGCCCATTCGTATGAAGGTATTTTATTTTTGGGAGCGTTTTATAGCGTAGTAGATAACATGACAATTTTAAAGTCGTACAAATTATTTTCAAATGGCATCTAAAAATAAAAGGAAATTGCAAATATTTGAACAAATTTATTTAGGTTCTGCAATAATTCACAAATAAAAAACAAATAATTGGATTTGGAGTTTAATACCGTTTTTATTTTTAAATTTTATTTCTATTTCTGACGAGACCAAACGACAAATTTGGATACGCATAACAGAGCATCGACGGCTGGTACGTCTGAAACAGATAAGCGGCTCTGCGCTGGCCGAAAATTCGAGATTTTATTTAGGTCATTATCAATAATCCCTCAATATAAGAAGCGCAAGGTATGCGAGGCTATTTGGATTTATAATAATCTCCTTAACTTTAATCGAGAGGATGGTTTTAAAATTAGCAATATCTGAAAACATATGTTTTCATTATTAAATTCTCACCCCTACTAGTTTTTTGTCCTATATAGGCATACATACTCGAACAAGGTCTTCAGACATCGGACTTTTCCGCCTTGAGAATGCTCCGTGCAATGGCGAGCAAAACATTGGCAACAACACGCCACTTAAACCCGAATATAAGAAAATTTACATTCGAATCGTGAAAGCTTACATTTTAAATTATAATGAAATATTTAGCAATGGATAAGGCACTTTAAGAAATAAAATAATTATACCAACGAGTTGATAAAAGCTAAAAAGTATGGAATACGATATAAGAATTAGAGTCATTAGGCCAAAAGAAAATATTGTACCGTCACATTATGGTTTACAACCTTTCGATAGCAGAGAACCACATCCTTAAAACATATATCCACTTCACATTTAACAGCTAAGTGACTTATATTTTAAGGTTCACAAATGAAGGGAGTAGGACAAGTAGTTAATCACTTCAACAGAACTATAAAAAAAAAGTATGAATATTAAAGCCAAAAACTTTTTTTGCTAGTCCTTGAACACTAATGTAAAAACGTAAAATGTAAAAATGTAGATAAACCCTGGATATTAAGGACACCACAGTCGTGAGCACCTGAAGATATTATGTGGAGCACAACTCGCTGAAGACCACACTTTGGAAAAATCGATTTTGAACACGAAAAAATAATAAAAAACGACGTATAACCTCACATAACACCAGTTAAATGACATTTCTTTAAAAGTTCATTTCACCAACGAAGGAAGTAGATCAGGTTGTTATTCACTGCAACAGGAAACGTATGGATTCTA
Organism: Gymnusa sp. GC000175; assembly: GCA_030264735.1. Lineage (NCBI taxonomy): Eukaryota > Metazoa > Arthropoda > Insecta > Coleoptera > Staphylinidae > Gymnusa > Gymnusa sp. GC000175. The sequence continues at coordinate 1,372 of JARJDX010066693.1, read as the reverse complement.
AAGTCTATTTTGATATAGTTCAGTTCCCGAAAACTAATGTTTACTTCAGTTAACAAAGGGAAATTAATGGAACCACAATCGTTAACCACATGAAGGGGTTCTGTAAACTGCAAAAAGGGTCAAAATAATTTTGTAAATTCTGTTCTAATAAGTAAACCAATTCTGGGTTAACATTTCTACTAAAGAAAATAAATAAAAACTATTGGGACTTACAGGTTCCGTTGGTGGCGCTGTTAACTAATCAATATGGCCGGCGGTGGCTACATTAACACATTGTATGAATAGGCGCACCGTATTATTTTCGACATTTATAAAAAAATTAAACAATGCAAGCAATCACGCACAACTTTAAATATTTATTTTTAACGTTCATTTTGACATGACATAGCTAACCACGGGACGCCATTATTTTACACTTAAAATCCGTTAGGTGTCGCATACTATCCTGTAAAAGTCCCAATAGTAATTAACAATCTGGCGGCTCAATTGTACTAAATTTCTGCTCAAAAGATCCCAGGTTCGACCCTCTGACACGGGGTTTGTCATTGAAGAAAAAAATAATTACACTCTAGAATGGATAGGTATTGTTAACCTTTTTATCATATGGACCCATTTACTAGTGGAATAAAATGCACGAACCCCTTCTCAGAAAAAATAACGTAATAAAGTAATGATGAGCCCAAGTAATTTTTTTGGACAAGAAACAATAAAAATATCTGTTATGGCCACAGAAACAGCAAATATTACTGTAGATTATTGCTTAAATTCATAAGTAAACGAAATGTAGACTTTCAGGTAGTCGTAAGTGAACTAAATCCAAGTTGATTTTTTCCGATAAAAGCTCATAAACCCCCTGAGCCACGGAACCACATATTGAGAACTCCAGCTCTAGAAATACGGGTATATCCGGTAAAACATAACAAACAACTAATTAGATTTCAACAAAAAATATTGAAAATAAACACAAGTTAATTTTCTCCAACAGAAGTTTGCAAACCCTTGATAGTGGGCCACATACCATGCGTTTAAAACCTCTGCAGTTGTAAAATGGAGACGACCATATTTATATCCAGTAACAATTAACAAACAATAACAACTAATTGGGTTGCAACAAAAATTATTAACTAATTAAAGTTTTCATTGATATATTTTCTTTTATTTGTCAATTAATTTAAAGATCCCAATCAAAACGTTTTTTTGCATAGATCTGATTTTATCCCATTCATAGAATAATTTAACATAAATTGAATCGTTATTAGCAAGAAATAATTTCAAAGTGCTAAATGAAGCATTAAACATATAATTTGGTTTGCGGTTTTTGAAAAAAGATAAACTTTATTAGAAGCACAGATTTTTCCACGCTGCGATTCAT
>JARJDX010066681.1:0-15641 GCA_030264735.1 Gymnusa sp. GC000175 | reverse complement strand
TTACAGACATGAGTGTGTGCCTCGAAAGCAGCTCAGTGCTTCCCAGCCAAGTGGGAAAACTGCCGGAGGCACCTCAGCAGTCTCAAAACAACACTGCTACTACCACTGAAGCAGAAGCCTCCAAAAATGTATCTAAACTAATAATAGCTGGTTCCCATGAGAATACAGCTCCTTTATTGCAGAAAGTTGTTAATACCCCTGTAATAACAGTAGTCAACACTCCTATAACTGTAGTTAAAACAATTGGTGGTGCTACTACATCTCATTTTACTTTAGTTAACAGTACTGTAAAGAGTCCACCTACTATTACACTGGTTAACGCACCACCTATTACTGTTGTTAAAACGATTCCAGAACAAGCAAAACCTGAAGCATTACAAGCTGCAAATGTTAATAATGGAAGCTTGCCTGTGGCTCCTGTCACAGAAAAACCATCAAGCATTCATAATGTGTTTGTTAAAAAAAGCATTCCTGCTGAAGGGGGAGCCATATCGATACCTGACATGCCTCAATCTCATAAATTATTAACAGCTAATTCCTTTCCCACTACAAATGTAAGAATATTTTGTGATTTTTAAATACACGTTAATATTTTTAATTTTTCTTTTAGGTGATTCCCAACCTTAACACTGGTCCAATTCTAAAAACTGCAAATGGCCAGAGAAATTTAAACACTGGTAATAAAGTTAAAATATTAAGCAATGTGGTGATGCCAAGCAGTTCTAACACTGCTCCAGGTCCTAGCAATGTTTTATTGAATAAAAATCAAAGATATTATCAACAAAAAGTGGTGGGTAATGGAGCTACCAAGTACCTGAATAAACCCCCTGACAAAAGAGTGTTTTACCCAATTCATAAAAGCCAATTGAAAACGCTATCTGGTTACAAACCACCACCAAATAGCTCTTTAAAAAATTTAAGTCCAGGAGCTGTGCAGCGTACAGGTGCTGGATTAAGAACTATACCACCACAAAGACCATCAGCGCCAAATAAACCCAACTACATAGGCAAACATGCTGTGCAGGCGCAGAAAATGAAGCCTAAAGTTAAAACAAAGTCAGCTCCTTTAAATAATCATAACAGACCTCAACATCCACCAGAACAATCGGCTCAAATGATTTTCAATCAAGCACTAACAGCACAAATACTCGAAACTTTATCAGATAAAGAAAGCACCATTTCCACCAACAAAATTTCAGGAATCAATTCCTACTTGAATAAGTATGAACCAAAACAGGAGCTTCCAAGCAAACCAGAAAACAGAGAATGCAGAGAATTTAAACCACAATCACTTAGCACATTGGATACATTGTCTTTTGTGTGTCAGGCTGTACTTCTTGACCATAATTATAATGCCACTTTACCAACTGAACCAACACCACCACCTGTTCCACCAGCAACTCCAGCAAATGGAACACCACAGTTTTCTCCTGTACCAAATTATCCATCAGGTTTGTATTTAAATTTTTACGTTCTCAACTACTGTTTTTTTGAATAAATGCTTTAAATTTGGGTCCAAATAATCGGGAGGTGTACTGGTATTTAATGTGCGTCAAGTCTGAATCCGGACGTTCCAATTATACGCCTCCATAGAGGTGTTCACGTGCGGATCACGCGTTGTTCTTTGTTTGCATGAGTTCTAGATTGAAACCAATTAAAGGATAGTGTTTGTAATTGTTTTTTATTGCAGGCATTTCAACAATCAAAAGAAATCGTACGACATCTCAAACGATCATTCAAAGAGAAGATGATGCTGGCTCTGATATTAGTGAGGAGAGAAAAATGGATACAGAAGGTGAAGAAACTGATACTGCTCCAGAAGCAGAAGCAGTTTCGAACGAAGCAAGTGATAGATATGGAGATTATGTAACTCGTTGCATATGTGGTTTTATTCATGACGATGGTTACATGATTGAGTGTGATAGATGTAAAGTATGGCAACATGTACGTTGCGTGGTAAAAACCAAAAAGGTGCCTGATGATTATTTATGTGAAGAATGTGATCCCAGCAAACATATGGACAGACAAAAAGCGCGAGCTCTTCAGCAGCAATGGATGCGAGAAATTCAGGAAAGAGACGCAAAAATCCGTAAAGAACAAATGGCTATAAGTGATAGTGATTCTTCTGATACTGAAGCGCATAAGAATAGGCGCAAAGAACCACCTAGAAGACAAAGGCGAGATTCTTTACACAATAGAAGCACCAGACCAGGGAAGAGAAAGGAAAGAAAACTTCCAAATAAACGTAGTAAAGGTAAACAAATTCTTGGAAAAAGTGATGATGAAAAATTACCCCAATTAAGGCAATGGATTGAAAATTATGAGGAAGCAGTGACGAATCATTATTCTCCAGAATTAAGGGCTCGCATATCAAGTATAAGGTTGAATGGTGCTCATTCAGAACTTATTGGAAATGTTGATCCTGCAGTTAACAAATGCAAAGTTCAAACAATACCTCCAGGTGTTAAATGTCTTGTATCAGCAGTTTCATTACCATTAGGCACCCCAGTGATAGAATTAAGAGGTAAATATATGTTATCCACACAACACAGAGCGACAACCAGGCAGCAAAGGCCAGGACCCTTTCTATTTTTTCATACTTTAATTAAAGACACTGAAGTGTGTGTGGATACTCGCACTTACGGTAACTGTGCAAGATTTATTCGGCGATCATGTACACCAAACGCCGAATTGCAACACGTTTTGGAAAAGGGAGCTGTGCATTTATATATCGTTACAACAAAGAGCATTGATAAAGGTACTGAACTCACCATTAGACACGAATCGCATGATATAGCAGCGGCTCATCTGACGGAAATTCCTTGCGCTTGTGTAAATCCAGAATATTGTGCTTTAATTAAAGGACCTAGGAGACATAATGGTGACGCTTTAACAGAAGGTAGAAAACGACGGGGGAGGCACAGTCGGGAAAATACAATTACATCACCTAATCCACAACCTCCACCAATTGAACCAGAAATTGAAGAAGTTGATAAAAAAGAAAAAATTGAAGAGGAATCTGAAGAGATCAAACAAGAAATTGTGGATGAAATTAAAGAACAACCACCATCAGTGGATGAAGAACTTGAAATAAAGGTGGAAAACATCAAAGAAGAAATTGAGCCCAAAAAAATTGAAATTGAAGAAATCAAAACTGAGTTGATCAAGGAAGAACCAGAAGACATTAAAGCAGAGGTGCTAGAAGTTAAAGAAGAAATTAAATGTGAAGAAATCAAAAAAGAAAAAGATCTGGATCAGGAATTACCACCTCCGGTAACTACAAGAAGAGCTTCAAGGCATGCTCAAGATCAAAATCCGGAAGCAAACTGTTCAAATAGCGTAGAAAATGAGCAACAAAATAAGAAACTTAGTAGAGAAGAACGAAAACTGCAAGCCATAATGAAAGCTATTGAACGTATGGAAAAGCAGGAACAAAGACGACAAGAACACCAAGCAAAACAGGCTCATAGAAGAGAATCAGAACCTCCTTTAAATAACATTCAAAAAGATGATGGAACTAAATTTAAAAGAAGAAAAAGAAAAGGTCGCGCGCGAACCACCAGTACAAATTCTCGAAGAAATCGATTAGATTCAGCCGATTCGCTTCATAGTAGTGATGACACATTACTTTCACCACCATCAGACACATCATCACCTTCAAAAGCTGCTGGTTTACTACTAGCGTTAGCTAATGGAGATCCTTCTAGAAAATCTCCGGAACGAACCATGGATTCCAACTCAAATTCTGCTCATTCATCTCCAGAAACTCCATTATCTTCTGCTTGCTTGCTAGTAGCGGCAGCTGTGGAACCCATGGAACCTGGTTTTAAATTTCCTAAGACTAAAAAGGTTTTAATGAATGAATGGTTGAACAAAGCTGATGTTGTACAATCTGCAAGTGCAATATCACCGTCTTCACTAACACCGCATATTGATAATTTATATGCATCACCTGCAAAAAATTTAAATGCTCTAGCACAAGCTGCAACTTTTTGTGATCAACCACGTTCAGGCTCCGCCAAAAAGCGTTGGTTGAGGCAAGCTATAAGTGAAGATCAATGTGATAGTCCCCCTCAAGGCAGCAGTGATCCGGTAGCTCCTCCCAAAAAACGAAGACTGCCTAGGGAAGAAATATGTACAGAAGTATCACCTCCAAACACCCCCACAAGTACAACTGCACCACCACAAGTAGAAATTGTTATGCATCATGATGAAGATAGTTCAGCATTAATGGAATCCGAGGCTACATTAAATGAATTAGCAACTGAAATGAGGCAAGAATATGGAACATGTATTCATTTACCGAGGGCAGAAATTTCAAGCCTGACTCAACCGCAACAAGCCATACAAAGCCCAGTCGAACAACCGCGTGGAATTATGGATCCTAGATTAGCACCACGATTCACAAGCAGTGAACAGTTAGTAGGAACAGTTGAAAAGTCGCTTAGTTTCCTTGGTTTTGAAGACGCTAAAAAACCTGAAGCAATAACACCTGCTAAACGTAAGGTAATTTCAAGTTTTTAGTTATTTAATCAAGAAACGTTAAATTAATTATATAATGCCTAAAGTTTAAGCAATGAATTTATCAAATTTTATGCCATGATTCATTAAACTGCATGAAGCTCTAGCAAACATATTTTGAACTATCCAATTTTACCATCATAAAAGCAAGTAATGTGACAACTAAAATTAAAAATATAAAATATAAATTGCTCAAGCAATTATTTTTTCCAGCTGTCAATCACCGAGTATAGACAGAGAAAAAAACTTAATAACAATGAAAAAAGTATGAATGATGAAATTTCAATAACTGAAGAGAGCAATTCTTCACAATCCCCCAAAGTTTCTAGAACACGCTCAAATAGCTCAAGCAGTATATCATCTGGAACTACAACAGATGATGAACTCGTACCCACTCCGACTCTTCCTGAAGTTAAAGGTACTTTAAAAAATTAAAAAAAAAAAATAATTTTCATACTCCGTATTTTATTTTAGCTTTATCTGCATTTAATTCGGAACCCACAGAATTAGAAAGACAACGTGAGAGTGTCAGTTTAAGATTAAAAAAGGCTCTAGGGCTCTCTATAGATGACGATGGGAAAAAATCTACAAGTAAGTAATTTTTATTTAAATAATATGTATTAGGGTAATAACGTCAGCTTCCATAATAGTATTTAAGACTTTTTTAAACTTAAAAGGTGCCTTTAAGTGGTTAAATTCATCCCATAAATGATTTTCAAACAGCACTTTATGAAAAAGTCTTGAAATTTGACTTAATATGTGCACAAAAGCAAAACTTTATTGTTATTTAAATGTTGCCAACCAACTGGGTAAAGGACACTATGTAACCAACGTTTTATCTGACCGACGCTTTACAACCTGTTATGGAACAGATGCGATTTAAAGTTAACTTTTTTTTGGTAAAGTAAGGTGTATGTAAAGGGGACTTTTATGTACTCCAAAATTGAAGCTAATATTTAGCTAGTCACTTCAATGCAAAGAAATGAAAACATTACATAATTAATTTTTTTTTACAGCTCTAAATGTAGAAACAATATTAAAGGGAGATCTGTCTTTGTCAGTGCCACCAAAAACGACTCTTTCATTACCAAGTCCAAATTTTCCAATACCTGGAAGTACAGATTTTTTGGTACATGAAGTGGCAGCCCCTTTATCTGAACCTGAGTCGCCCATAGAAAAAAACATTGAAGGGGCAACTGCAATTGAAGAAAAAGTGCAAGAAGATGCTCTTGAATGTGATGTTGAAGCTACCAATGCAAATGTTGATGAAAAATCAGAAACTGTTTTGTTTTATACACCTGATGATGAAGAAATGACTGAAAGTACTAGTTATGTGCCACCATTTAATAACCCTCTTTATCCTAATACTAGCTATTCAACTTATGGATCAGTTATTGGTAAGTCATATTAATATAAATTTATTTAAATTTTAATTCTCCAGTATTTATTGCATATGTTGATGCATAAAGATCAAAAAAACTTTAATAAATAATTCCATCTCTTCTGGTTTTCAACTTTGCTTAGTGAATATTTAATTTTTATCACCAAATATGTAAAAAATATTTATTTAAAAATAATAGAGCATCTAAAACGCGGTAAATATTTGTACTGTTATGCAATATTTTTTATAAGCTTTAAATTCATCAATTGCAACAGCTTGTTGCTGCTACCCTTTTTATTATTATTAAATTAAATTGCATTTATAAATGGTACAATTTATTTTATGGCGCTACGCCAACCCGACATCGATTGGCGCGACACCTGGCGGCCAGCGCCAACATCACGTCACGGACACATTGTTCGGCGGTGCATGGCAATTTATATAAAATCGCGCTTATTTTCATTAAAAACGTCGTAAAATGAGTGTCCCGACCAAAAAGCGACTCACGGGGCAGCGTTGTTGTGTTCCTGGATGTCGTGGCACGCAACATGATTACCCCACGGGAATTTTCTTAACTCGTATTAGGGTCGAAGTTAGTGGTCAAAAACCTGTTTTCGAACGGGCGACTTTAAAAAAATATTTTGACCCCGTGTATGTGACCGGGGATCGTCGAGTCAAAAGTATCGTCGATAGGACATTAGACGATGTTTACTTTTTACTTGAAAACTTTTTCGAAAAAACCCACAGTTTCGAAGATGTCGTCCATCGAAATTGACTCTTTTTTTGCCTTAAAAAGCGTCGCGACGCGTCGAATTTTTTGTTTCAAAAAACCATCGGATGGCACTTTGAGGGTGCTTTAAATCCCCCCCATGAGTTTAAAAAAAATTTTTCGTAAAGGTGATTTACATAAAAATCTGGCTGTGCCTTTTTTGACCACCTGTATATGACCGGAGAAGGTCGACCCATAAGACTTTTTTGTAGAACTAATTGAGATGTAAGCAATTGTAATTTTTTCAATCGGACGTACCGTTTCGGCGCTACGATCGCTGAAGTTGAAACTTTGAAGACCTAAGAACGTATTTGTGTTGGGGCTATCAAATGAGACCAGACCATCCCCAAAGTTTTCTTTCGTCTGTGAAAGATGCTTAGGACGTGCTAATGCCAGGTTTAAACCAGTCAGTGAGTCATTGTCGCGCACCGCCTCTAGAGCGGCGCTCGCGTCGCGGACAGCTGATGTCGGGTTGACGTATATTCTTGTTCTGTCAGTATTAGGTTGCCATATGAAACCTTGAAGTCGCACCATATGCATTTTTACAAGATGAAGTCCTCTCACTTATAGGTGCGCACAAGTATCTCCCACTTATTTTTTGAAAATTCAAAATGGCGGACAAAAATTAAAAAAACATTTTGATTAAAAAATAATTTGTTGATGGTGACTAATTATTAATTTGATAATTTTTGTTCAAAATTCAAAATGGCTGACTTTCTAATAAAAAATATCATTTACAGCTTGACCAAGTCTAGCTGGCTGACAACTTATAGGTGCGCACAAGTATCTCCCACTTATTTTTTGAAAATTCAAAATGGCGGACAAAAATTAAAAAAACATTTTGATTAAAAAATAATTTGTTGATGGTGATTAATTATTAATTTGATAATTTTTGTTCAAAATCCAAAATGGCTGACTTTCTAATAAAAAATAAGTATCTCCCACTTGAAAGTGGGAGATACTTGAAGCAAAGTACTGTACAGTCTCTGAAAAAGTATTTTTGCGCCTAGGGCCCATGACACAATGCCAAATTTGATAGACAATTTTATTTAAAATATTTTTTCACATGCCAATATATACTGGTCAAGCTGCAAAACTAGTCGCTTAAATGTACAATCGCAACTATCTGTTGTATCTGAGCGGACATATCTTTGACTACCCCCTTCATCAAACCGGATTAAAAAATGTTACTTGAAACTAAAATTATTACAATTTTAACGCATCTCTCAAATTTAAGGTATAAACACTGACTCAGTTTGACCTGCTGTTATAGGTTATGCTGAAGGTTCAATTGTCAGTTCACAACGATGTATAGTGAGCGTGGTGACCCCTGTACCAGATTACTGGGTACTAAACATGCAATTAAAAATTTTTTTGTCTTTTGTCCACGTTTTTTGGGAAACGCAATGCTAAATTTCAAATTCGTCCCGACGTCGTACCGTTTGTCGGACAGGGTTTGGGGCTTATCCCATGTGGTCAAAAAAAAATTAGCACTGCGCTAAGAGGGGGAAATTTTGTAATTTTTCGAACACGATCGCTAAAATCGAAAATAAAGTCGACACCCGTTGATCGCACGTTTTTGAGTTATGTAACTTTTTTGTAGATCTTTACACGACTTACAAAAAAAATATGTATTTTTTTTTATTAGGGTGAGCATTTCGAAGATATAGCCGTTTGTTTTTTTTAACTTTGAAGGCGCCGGAACGACAAACGAGGCGTCGGTTTTTTTTTGATTAACACTCAAATAGGAAGACGTCGCAACGACAAACGAAGCATCGGATAAAAAAAAAAGCGTTGAATAGCACTCAAATAGGAAGGCGAAATGACAAACGAAGCGTCTCATTTTTTTTTGAAAAAAAGCGCCGAATAGCACTGAAATAGTACTTTAATTCCCCAAATATATTTCTGTGGAGGTCAAAAGGGGCAAAATCTGTTTTTAATTTTGAAAAAAACAGAAAATTTTCAAATGAAAATCGAGGTGGAACGAATTGCTCGGATCGTCTCGAGCTTCATGACTCGTTTATAGCTACTTAATCGATCTTTAATTTTTGTTAGCAATTTTTTTTTCTAAAACTCAGTTTTCGAGTTTTTGACGTTTCTTTTTTTTAACTTTAAACTTTAAAGACATCGCGACATCTAACGGTGCGCCGTAAAAAATTTTTCAAGGGGATTTTTTAGTAGAGAGGATCATGTTCTATAGTTTGCGCCAAAAGATGAATCTCCACGGCTATCGTCGTAGAATCCCTTTTCACAAATGTACCTACCCCTGACCACGGTCGTATACACAGGTCTGGAAACTCAAGGCTGTTTCCTATATGAGAACTGAGTCCGCTAAGCGTCAACTATCGCGTAGTACCAAAAGACGTTACGGGTGGCGCATGAGTCGAGGGATGTTCTCTGGCAACTGGCATAAAATTTGTTTATTGTATTTTTAACACTTTATTATGTATGGATTATGTAACATTTGAGTATTTCACTTAAAATGTGCGGTTATTATCAATCAATCTTTGTATAGCGGGGCTTGAAATTTAAACGATATGGCGCCTAATCCTGAGAACATACTTCGATCCATGCGTCACCTGGTAGCTGAGCGAGTTTGACGACACGTAAGAGAGTCGTGTCAAACAATAGGGTTTCCAGACCTGTATATACGACCGTGCCCCTGACACACCTGAAATCATAAAGGATTTTCCGTGTGTCGCACCTGATCTTATCTGATATTACAGCTTGACCAAGTCTAGCTGGCTGACAACTTATATATATATCTCCCACACATTAATCCTGCAAACAAAAAAGTCATCAGTAAAAATCAAAAGCCGCACGAGCAAACATACTCCCGTTTCTTTGGCTTTTTTGCCATATGTAGAAAATTGCACGGACAAAATGGACGAATTTTACACAAATATAATGTAAAGGCCACAAAATTTTTAACTTAACAACCAAAAATGGATTTGAAATTAGTTTCACCTGCAAATACAGTCGAACTTCCATAACTTAAATTTCTATAAGTCAAATTTTTTCATATCTCAATATTTTTGCAAATTTTTGGATCATGATGGCGTTTTGTTGCTATTTCTGTAAGTCGAATTTTCTATATCTCGAATTTTTTGGTGAACTATGACGATTCGACTTGGGGAAGTTCGACTGTATTTATTTTCGTCAATAAATTCTCACCCCCACTAGTTTTTTCGTCCTATATAGACAAACATACTCGAACAAGGTCTTCAGTTATCGGAATTTTCCGACTTGAGAATGCTCCCTGCAATGGCGACCGAAATTTTGGCACAACCAAAAAAAATTTACAATAATAGTTGCTGTTTATTATAACATCAAGACATAAGTAAAATATGCTACAATCCATAAAGTTAGAGATACTTAGTTAATAATTAAAGAAAATATATGTGTATTAAAAAGACATAATTTGATTGTTACAGATGATGATGTGCCGTATGAAGGTAGAAATCCATCACCACCTCCAAACCTAGGAAATTGTCCTTAACAAAATGGAAGTAGGATGGTAAAATTAAAGAGCTTTAACTGCACTCTCTGTTGTGTGCAATTTTATGTATAAATAATATTTTACAAGTATTAAATTAATTTATAAAAGAATATATAATATATATTATACATGCAAACATGTAATGTACATATATATATACACATATATGTAGTTTAGGTTGTTTTTTATTCTTGGAGATTTATTTTTTTGATATGTAATATATATGTATGTATATTTGAGTCGCGCTCTAAAACAACAATGGGTTGTGAAAATGCGTTAATTTGTTTTTTGTAAATATGTATGTACTCTTTATGCCCAGTGTTTTTTTTGTTTTATTTTTGGTAACTCATAATTATTTAGTTTTCATACTTCTCTTTTCATGTAATCTCTATTTGTAAATATAAAACGAGATAAGTATGACTACTATTTAATTATTTGCCATTTTGTTTATTAAAGTACAAAATTATTTAAATAGGAGATACATTGATCTCGAGTTTTATTAGAAGTTTTTTTTAATTGTTTCTGTAGCATAAGATTATTTAACCTGCTCTTGGTTTAGGTGTAGCGCAATCGTAATTTTTATTATTTGATAGGCTAGCTATTATAACTAGATAGTTTTTATACAGAATGGTGGGACGTTTTTTTTTTGAAATCTTCATCTATTACATGGAATTTAGGTTCATGTACTTTACAATTTTTTTATTTCATTTATTGTTTTATGAAACGCGAAATATGTCCTAACTTTCAGGTCACATTCCTTTATATACTTTTTTTTATTATTGATTATTATTATTGCCTAGAAAAATAATTTATTTTTTAAATGATTTTCAGTAGACTAGAAGTATGTAAATAGGTTCCATGAAAAAAGCGCACAGAAAAAAAGTGTGTACAGTCATAAAAAGCGCACATACTAAAGCCACACAGAGAAAAATCACATCAAAACTCGAATTTTACAAAATAAAAAATACTAAACACTTGTTATCTGCTGTTATAAACAATATTGTTAGAATAAATTTACAAGAATCTTAATGTTTTGTAGAGATTTTTACACTTTGACTGCTAAATGTGTATGGATACGCTTTCATATATTCATTTATACATACGAGAGGCGTAAACGAATTTAAAAGATTTTGATTCGCTTTTAGTCGCAACAATCCTACCGACTGCGCCAATTTCGTTTTTCCGAAAAAAATATATATAAGCTCCCCATATTCTATAATATGTGTTCAAAACGTTAATATACGCCTTTAGCAGTTTAAGGGTTAAAGAAATTCGCTTGTTGCTACGATTTTATTTGCGTTCGGTAACAGTTCATTAATATTTATTGTGAAATTTGACTCATTTTACCGATTTTCGCTAACCTGCACCAGACCAAATATTGCATTGTCAAAAATTATAAATCATCCTGTTGGTTTAGTTTAGTAAATGAAAAATTAAATTCAAATTTTAAAACTGTAACAGACAGACAGCTAGACATAAATGTAAAAACCAGTATACTGTCCATGCATCCGGACCACAAACAGACTAATCACTGTTATACACAGGGTGGATAAAAAGTGAGGAAAAGGTTAAATATCTTCACTTCAAAACCAAAAAACATTTCAATTATGCTAAAGTTAAGACTCTTCCTTCCCCCTTTGTGGGTGGAAAGGGGGCGACTACCATTTTTTATTATAGTTATAGGTTCTACGGTACAAAATTCATAAATTTTAATTGTAACCATTTTTTTTGTAAATATCGTAGGCGGCGCTGTACTCGCAGGAAAAAAATATTGCAAGATTTGTTTTTTCTGTGATTTCAGCACCGCCCTTTGGTTATGGTTACTAGTAAAATTTGTTAATTTTTTTACGTTTAATCCGCATATGTAATAAAAATGTGTAGGTTTTTGTTTTAAAATATAAAGTTTCCCCCTGGGTAGGGATGGGGTTTAAATATCCAAAGAGGAATCCCCATTTTTATTCCAGATTTTTATTGTGCAAATATTTACATAAATTTTAGAAGAAAAATTTCTTTAACTTATCGTAGGTGTCGTTGTAATCGCCGGAAAAACCAATGTTGCAATAATTTTTCCTGTAATTACAGCGCCACCTACGATAATTACAAAAAAATACTGCAAATTTTTTATCTGAAAAATATGAATTTGCAATGAGATATAAGTTCAAAGTTGCTCCCGTTTCCACCCACAAAGGGGGGAAAAATGGATGTCATTTTAAGATTATTAAATGGCTCCTAAAAATATATTAAACACGTGTTTTTTGGTTTTTTTTTATAAGAAGTATATTTCTCGAGATATTCGACTTTTTGTTGACCCTGTATAAATGTTTTGTTTGTAGTTTTAATTTTGTAAAATCCGCATTCTGACGTGTTAAAAATATTAAATTTTTTCAACTTCTTTTTCTGTGTGTGGTTTTTACGTTTTGCGCTTTTTTCTGTGTGTTGTTTTTGCGTTTTGCGCTTTTTTCTGTGTGCGTTTTTTTTTTCGAGGCCACCCTGTAAATAATGTAATAGAAAGAGATTTCAACTTTGGTGCCCCTTTAAGATAGTTTTTTTTATATATTTCTGTGAAAAAGAAGAATGTGTTGTAGCTAAAGTTGGATTATTCACATTTTACATCACATGTTTTAGGAAATAAGCTCTTAGGCATAATTAGAACATCTCCTTCTGTATATATTACATTTTGTGTGTAAATACGAGAAAAAAATTAAACTTGTACATTGGAAATTGTAAATTTCGTACTACTACTGTTCAGTTATAATTAGTCAAGTGTAATAATGTTCAAGACGTAATATTTATTAAATTGGATAGTTCGTTTGTAACATCTGGGATTTATTCATGATTTTTTTCTCATCTCGAATTAATATTTAGTTAGTTGGATAGTTTATTGAATTGGTACATGTTATAAAAGTAAAACATTTCAATCATGAATATATTCCGGCTAATAATTTTAGAAATATTTGCTTAATTTTGTCAATTTTCTATCATTACTGAAATGTACAAAATTTTTAAAAAAAATTAAATTAAAAAAAAAAGAGAAACTGTTTTCAATCAGTATTAATTTTAGGAAGGATGATAGAACTTTGATGATCTTGGTAACTATTGTCAATGAAATTCAACGATTATTACTACATAAATAACTATTTTAATATATAACTTGGCTGTACATAAATATTAATTTGATGTTGGTACGAAACAACGTACAATTATTAAATAAATATTAAAAATTTGTTTTAGTTTTTTTTTTCAATTAGATTAATTTTAATACTTCATTCATTTTCAATATGACGTGAACAGCTGCAATGCACAGAGCCGGTAGTCGTCAGCAATGTTCCCTCTAAGCTGCCCGGAACTTTGAACATCCAGCACACTGATTGCAGGCTAGTGGGCAGTTTTTCAATCAAAGTTAGGTTCATGCACGAGCGATTTTCGGAATGCATTGAATGTAGTTAAACTCAGCCCGCCGGTCGTATTTTCTACTGCGCATCATGATGTACTCTTTCATTCCTCTTTTCCAGTTAAAATTCTGGCTAGTACCAAGGTAAGCGTGTGTTGTGAGTCCGGTGCTTTACCTCCACCTCACCGTAGAAAAAAAATTTCTTCTTAACTGTCTCTTAAGGACCAGCTACCAATACACATGAAATTTTAATGTTTTTTGCATAAAACATGAATTTCAATGATCTTTAAAGGTTTACAAAGACCTTCAAGAGTTTTAGAAAAATTTTAATGTTTTTTACACAAAACTTCAATAAATTTCAATGATCTTTAAAGGTTTACAAAAAAATTTTAAGAATTTCAGAGAAATTTTAATGTTTTTTGCATAAAACTTAAATGATTTTTAATGATCTTTAGAGATTTACAAAGATTTTCAAGAGTTTTAGAAAAATTTTAATGTTTTTTACACAAAACTTCAATAAATTTCAATGATCTTTAAAGATTTACAAAAAAATTTAAGAATTTCAGAGAAATTTTAATGTTTTTTTCATAAAACTTTAATGATTTTCAATGATCTTTAGAGATTTACAAAGATTTTCAAGAGTTTTAGAAAAAAATTTAATGTTTTTTGCATAAAATTTCAATGATTTTCAATGATCTTTAAAGATTTACAATTTTTTTTAAGAATTTCATAGAAATTTTAATGTTTTTTGCACAACACTTCAATTATTTTCATTGATCTTAAAAGATTTTCAAGAAATTTTGAGAGATTTTAATATTTTTTGCATAAAACTTCAATTATTTTCAATGATATTTAAAGATTTCAAGGGTTTTAAAGAAATGTTAAATTTTTTTGCATAAAACTTCAATGATCTTTAAAGGTTTACAAAGACTTTCAAGAGTTTTATAGAAATTTTATTGTTTTTTGCATAAAACTTCAATGATTTTTAATGATCTTTAAAAGTTTACAAAGACTTTCAAGAGTTTTAAAAAAAATTTAATGATTTTTACATAAAACTTCAATGATTTTTAATGATATTTAAAGATTAACAAAGATTTTCAAGGGTTTTAGAGATTTTTTAATGTCTTTTGCACAAAACTTTCAATGGTCTTTAAAGATTTTCGAGAATTTTGGATAAATTTTAATGTTTTTTGCATAAAACTTCAATGATTTTTAATGATCTTTAAAAGTTTACAAAGAGTTTTAAAAAAAATTTAATGATTTTTACATAAAACTTCAATGATTTTTAATGATCTTTAAAGATTTACAAAGATTTTTAAGAGGTTTAATGAAATTTTAATGTTTTTTTACATAAAACTTCAATGATTTTCAATGATCTTTAAAGATTAACAAAGATTTTCAAAAGTTTTAGAAATTTTTTCATGTGTTTGCACAAAACTTTAATGATTTTTAATGATCTTTAAAGATTTACAAAAAATTTCAAAAATTTTGGAGAAATTTTAATGTTTTTTGCATAGAACTTCAATGATTTTCAATGATCTTTAAAGATTTACAAAAATTGTCAAGAATTTTGGAGAAATTTTATTGATTTTTGCATAAAACATCATTGATTTTCAATAAGCTTTAAAGGTTTACAAATATTTTCAAGAGTTTTAAAGAGATTTTAATGTTGTCAATGATCTTTAAAGGTTAGCAAAGATTTTCAAGAATTTTAGAGAAATTTTAATGTTGTCAATGATCTTTAAAGGTTAACAAAGATGTTTAAGAATTTTAGTGAAATTTTAATGTTTTTTTATAAAACTTCAATAATTTTCAATGACCTTAAAAATTTTTACAAAGGTTTTGAAGAGTTTTAGTTAGAGAAATTTTAATGTTTTTTGCATAAGACTTCAATGATTTTTAATGATCTTTAAAGATTTTAAAGAGTTTTAATGAAATTTTAATGTTTTTTACATAAAACTTCAATGATTTTCAATGATATTTAAAGATTTTCAAGGGTTTTAGAGATTTTTTAATGTCTTTTGCACAAAACTTCAAAGATTTTCGAGAATTTTTAATGTTTTTTACATAAAACAATGAT
>JARJDX010066671.1:0-18766 GCA_030264735.1 Gymnusa sp. GC000175 | reverse complement strand
TGTGTGAAAACACACAAAAATATTCCTTACATTTGCTTCTAACCTGTAAATACTACTGAATGATACCGACTGAAGTGTCCATTGACGGATTGATCGCAGCGCCACCATTAGGTAAAGTAAATTCCCAACTGTGGCAGAAAAATTCAATAATTTTGATCAACGTTAGTTGTAGTTATAGATCCATCTTTTTTTTACGGAATAGTTATTTGTCTAAGTAAACAAAAATTACAAATTTACTGCCGCGGCTAGAGTTTCATCGCCTATAAATTTAGCTTAGGCAGTAAATCTGAAGTTTTGTGCAGTGTCGAAGACATTAATTTTTTGCCGATTGTTATTATTAATATTATTTTGTGATTATTTTTAATATGTTGAAAACTATCGCCATGAAATATGTATTTTTGACAGTTCACATACTGTGATTATCACGTTTACAACCGGCGGCAGTAAAAATACAAAAATTGCCTAGGCAGTAAAAGTAACATTTCACAGCCTGTCAAGCGTTAAAAAAAACATCACTTTTAATGTCAATATTTTATATGCCTCTGACGTAATTTTATACTTATCTGTGCAAAAAAATAATATTTTTTGGTGAGTTCTGTCAAATTTTAAAGAAGTATTTGAGAATTTTTTACAAAAACAATTTTATCACGTTGTAAAACAAGAAAAGTTTTGTTTAATTGAGATTGTACTAACTTAAATTTGATTGTCTCCCAACGATCCCTCGTGTGCGGCCCCACACTGATCACGCACACTAATTTATCAATCTTTATGTAACTTTCAAACGCGCTTTATTATAATTTGCAATGTATCATAAATGTCTGAAATAATTTTTGCTCTTCCTGAAAATAATTATAAAATGCAAAAGTGGATTTAAAACGCGTTCCTTTTTAAATAAAAGGATGCCTTTGCATTTAACTTTTTCCACTTTATAAGATAAGAATTTCTTAAGCACGAGCTTGAACTCTTTTCGAACAGATTAAGTAATTAAAATGGATAGGTATTTCGCTAACTTTAAACTGAATTTTTGCACTTATATTTTTTTTCACACCATTAAGAATGTTATTTGAAGTGGCTTTTTAAAATAACTCATTCACTTTTTTTTAATTTATTAATTTTTAATTTATACACTCTACAAAAAAAGTCACTGGTACAGATAGCAGACTTAGGGCCGGTTCTATAAAGCCTAGTTAGTTAACAATATGAATAAACTGACATTTGACATTTAAAAATATTGTTTTTAACAATGACATGTCAATTTAATCATATCGTCAACTAACTAAGCTTTATAGAACCGGGAATTATAGTGATAAGTCAGCCACCCTGCTAGTGTTTCCGTACTCTACCACCTGGATGTGCTGATTAGGGATTTTCCTATCATCGGACTAAAGACCGTTAGATCATTTTTCAGTCCTCCAGTACTTAAGAGCAGTGGTTCTTAACCTTTTATTAGTCGGGGCCCCCTTAAAATCCTATAATATTTTCGCAGCCAGTACCCTTACCCCCACTAATATACTCGTAATCACTCGTACAAAAAAACTTTCAAATTTACTAATAAAAGTAGTAACAATTTTTTTTTATTTGTTAAGTTATAAAAACTTGAAAAATTTTAATATTTTCGCGACCCCCAACCATTACAAAAAAAATAATAGTGTAAAGCAGATCCCTAACGTCAATATTTGATAAAACTAGGGTGACGCTTTTATTAATTTAACGCTACAAACTTCCTTTGATATAAATCTAATAAATACGTCAGTATTTGGTTTTCTGCTCGTTATAAAAAATATGGATTTCATCCCCTTGCAATGCAAAGCACGTTTTAAAGCTAAAAATCATCACCCTATAAATTCCATTTTAGTTATTCGTTATTCTAGATTTCTAATGGTGTTCGATCGAATTCCTATCCGTGAGTAAATGTAAAAAACACATAACGTGATCGCGTGCTTTGAAATATTGCACGATAATTTTTTAGGTGCAAAATCTCTGCTATCTTTTCATGAAATATTTTAAAATGAATGACGGGCGGATTAAGATTTCAACTCGCGAGTAAAATCAATTTAACACAAGTGATATATCAAATACAATTTTTGTGTTGTATTATTTTTATGAAAATCTCGAAAATTTTTATGCCAATTTTTAATTGGAAAACTTTTTTATTACGAAACTGGATTACTTTCAGTATTAAGCAACATAAAATGATTATAAATTCAAAACTTTTATCATTAAATATTTATTAGGTTCCGAAGCATTTATTTCGATAAATATTAAAATTTAAATTTAATATTTAAAAGAGTTATTCGGAGTTTAAATTTTTATTTTAAAATTTATGGCTGCACTTAACGATTACTAAAAAATTAAAGTGATTAAAACCTATAATGCAGATTTTTAAAATTGTAAATTTAACATTTTGTTTCAGAGCTTTGTCATGCAGCCACAAAAATTCAAGCTTCCTTCCGAGGCCACATGTCTCGAAAAACTAAGGAGGATGAGAAAAAGGATGATGAAGTAAGTAAAAATAATTTGAATATACGATAAAATTAGCAGAATTCGTGTAGAAGATGTAAATTTAATCATAAATTATTTTTGGAATATTTTTGTGGAAATAAATATGAATACTAAAGTTTAGTTATTTAAAACTAGATCTTGTTTAATTTTTTACTTTTGTCTGATAAGGGGGATTACTCGAAAGCGTATAAAGTGAATATATATTTAATTAAATAAATTTTTTCAGCATATTAAAAAAATGGTGTACGCTTCACTCGACTTTCCCGTAAGCGAAAAAACTTCACCCAATAAAAAAATGTCTTAAATATATGTGGTTAGCTTTATTACATAAATTAATTTTTTATGACACACACACACACACACACTGCGACGGAGGACTTTTCAGGCTGAAATGTGGAGAGCTGACATCTCGGGCCGTGCCGCCACCATGCCGATGCATCATTTCGTCTGGGATAAAATAGACGGCATCTACCTCTACACTTGCTCCTAGATCAACAATCCAGGAGTTTGAATTGCAGATGCCTGACGCCTCTTCATAGTTGGAGACTTTTACCGGACAGTACGCAAACCATAAAAGATATATTCTGCTGAAGTTCTTTGCTTCGTTTAACTTCGTTGTGGCAAAAACGTTTTCGGCGGGGTCTATTATCGACTTAAACGTCGTCATCAAGGGACTGGGGAGCTTCCGAATGACATGAGGAGTGAGTGACCACTATACTCAAAGTGATCACCATCGAAGAAGATGACGAAAACGCTGGCTGATATTGCCGTATTCGACGGTTTGCCAGAAGACCAAGCACAACAGTTAATGTACATCATTATCATTTCCTGATTACAGCTATGCCGCGGACGGGGAGTGGTCTCAAACCACACCGCAGTTTATTGGTGGAACAATGTGATTACCGACCTGATCAACCAAGCTGCACGCCGGGTATAGGCAACCTTTTTCTGACCCAGGGCCGCATTGGAAATCAAGAAGTCAGTGGGGGCCACATTTAGTTAGACGTTTTAAATGTGAAATTAAAGTAATGGAGCTGCAAAGAAAACCTAACGAGTAGAAAATTAAAAAAGTAATTGGAGCTCAAAATTGACCAATAACTAATAACTCTAACCTCCGCGGGGCGCACTAAAGAAGATGAAGGGCCACACGCGGGTTACCCATCACTGCCGTACGCTAACGAAATAGATACTATTTCTTAATGAACCAATAAAAATGCCAAGGCGGCGCCCAACCACTCAAAAAGAGTATAGGAGCGGCGCCCTGGCACCACTACACCCCTGGCACAGATATTGGAGACGATCATCACCTTCTGATTGTCACTATATGAATCAAACTAGCCCATTTGACTCAATTCTAGCAAACTACAGATATACCTTTTCAGAAGGTTTAGGGACTCTGTCGGTAATATCAGACTACTCACAGTGGTGAAAAGCAATTAAATCTGTCTTCTTAGGTACAGGAGTAAAAAAACTTTCCTTAATAGAAAGGCCACTTAATAGCTTCGTAAATTGCTCTAATCTGTTGTAGACAAATCGCCTCAGCACCTTATCGGCCGTGTGAAACTGATATATGTATGGTTACTCGGCTTACCTTTGCCTGGCCGTTGATTAATTCATAGAAACGCTCAAAAAGAGGTCTGGATGCATTTGGATTACCGCTTTGAAGACGATATTGGATATTCCGTCTAGCCCAGCGGCCTTTCGGTTCCCTATTCGTTCGCACAAGGTCTTTAGCTCCCGAAAGAGAGTTTTAGAACTTGCTCATCGACGTCTTGTATTTCGAAACATATGAAGCAGCAGGTCTGAGAGGGTCGAAGGCGGCAAGGCGCGGATTTTGAGACTTACCATGACAGTCTTGTACGGCCTATTCCAATGGCTCCCTTCTACTCTGACGATTACTCGGTGGTCCTTTCGTCCAACAATGTACATTTATGCCAACAATAAATGTGATGTAACGACGCATTTGCTGGGTAAATATAATTCGACAGATCTGACCACGAAATTACCATGTACCATAAGTAAGGTTTAGTTAGGTTAGGTAAACGCGCTGCCACTTTTTTTAGGACTACACCCCTAATCTGCGCCTCGCTTGCATTCCTCATCCAAAAGCGAATGTTTTTATTTAGATATATGATAATGTAATTTGGTCCTCAGTGCGCCAGTCAGGTGAGATCCAGGTTCTTCTATGGATGTCGTCCCATTATGTGTCGTATTATTTGCACCGATTTTCGCATTCAGGTCACCTAATACTATAACCATATGTGATTTTGGTACTTCGCATGTTCTTGCTGTTGGTTGACCATAAATATCATATTTCTGTTCATCATCAGTTGCTTCCATGGGCGATGGATTAAAATAGAACAATACAAAAGCGAATGTTTCTATTTAGAAATATGGTAATGTAATTTGGTTCTCAGTGCGCCCATCAGGTGAGATCCAGGTTCTTTTATGGATGTCACTCGCAGTTTCCGCTCATTTCTAAAAGCACATGACGTCCCATTATGTGTCGTATTATTTGCACCGATTTTAGCATTTAGGTCACCTAGTGCCATAACTATATGTGATTTTGGCACTTCGCATATTCTTGCTGTTGGTTGACCATAAAAGTCATATTTCTGTTCATTATCAATAGCTTCCATGGGCATTATCAATAGCTTCCATTGACCGATATTTAGCTTTGCACGAGTTGTATATGTGGCGTAATTTTGCGGTCTGAAATGGGTTTCCAGCTCATTAAAGTCTCCTAGACTTGGTAACGAGTATGGCAAAAATTAATAGATCTTTTCCTTATTGGTAATGTACAGATCTTGTTAGTAAGTTCCAGTAGCCAGATCCTATTCCAACGCACAAGTAATAAGAATACGTTCTCTTCTTGGGTTAAAGTCTCTAAATTCTCTTCTCCTTCACACATTTTGTTCTGGGCTGAGCAGCCTGTGAATCCACAACTTACATTGACTTCTTAAGTCTTGAAATAGTAACAGTTTTTGATAGTACAACAGCATATCTTTTTACTCTCTTAATGGTCTCATGTTTTTTTCTTCGAGACATCTTTAGTATTTCTTCATACACAGTCATCATTCTTTTGTGGGTATTTTTTGGGTTATTTCCTTTTTTGTGTTCAGATTTTAAATTACTCATTTTTAACTTTGACACTATACACTACACGGGGTGTCCCAACTAAAATTTGGCCTGTTACACAAATATGTCAATTTTTCGTTTGAAGGGGGACAAAACTCTATCCATCTATCTGTCACACGCCCAACCAATGCATTAATATTTTCTGTTTTTAACTCATTATCTTCCAAACTTTTGTCTGATTTTATCATATTTTCTACCCCATTTCGTTAAAAACCGATTTTTGTTAAAACTCTCTTTTGGCAATTAATATCCCATTATTTATCTCATTTATTATTTATGGATTTGGGGGATTTAAATTTTAACTTGTAACTTTTTTGTGTTTTTAAAATAATTTCATGATATTAATGTTTTATTTAGTATAAACATTTAATATATAATTTATACATAATTTGGTATGTAATATATTGAGTTTTACATTGAATACCATATCCCTTATTATTTATTCAAAGCTGGCTGTGTAAGGTTTACGATATGCAGCCATGCTGATCATATTTCAGATTTAAGCTTCCGTCCTTGTATGACAGCAATTTCAGCAAATATGCGCGCCGCTTTACTGTTATTAAATATGTTTCAGCACGACTAGCCACCTTAATTCAGTACTTACATTAAACCATTTATTATGAATACCTACATCTAAATGAAATAACTATCTTCCAATACCTAGAAACTAATAAAATGGATGTAATATTAGTATTTTGTTGTATAAGTAAAATTAATATTAACTATATATGTAAAAAGAATCATAACCCAGCGCATAAAAATTAAAGGGTTCCGCGTTATCCACTAATGTACAAATAGTAGAGATTCATTTCCTGCACATTACTTTTTTCATACTGAAGTTGAGTATGAATTAAAATTGACGCAACATGTAGGCGATTATGAAAATATATTTTGGGATCAAAAATTACAAAAGGATGCAGTAGCTGCGAAAATGAATATCTGGAATATGTGAAATGGACATCCTGGCAGGTGTTGCTATGGAGAAGAGAGCGACGCGATGGATTAACATGGAACAATACTAGTAAACAGGATGTAAAAAATATCATTTTTAGCTATACAAAGTATAAAAATACAAGTTGTGTAAGAAAATGCAGAATGAAGAAATTACCGCAAGATTTGTTTTTTTCTACGATTACAGCGTCGCCTACGATATTTTACGATATTAGTAAAAAGTGGATAAAAAATAATATACAACGGAAAATACTACAACGTTTATGGCAAGCACATCGACAGGCGAAAGTAGGACAAACACCAAAGGAACATAAACAAGAAAGAAACAAAATAAAAAAGCTTCCAAAATGGCTGGTTACCACGAAAGCTAAGGACCAATACCCCTAACACCCAAACATAAAAGAAATATTACCAAGAAAAATGAAATAGATTTTGTGCTAATCAAAAACTTAAGAAAAATAACCAATGTATAAGTAATAGTTGACTTTAACTTCATCATTGACTATAGGTTAGTTAAAGACAAAGCTAAACACGGAAGAACGAGCCACAAGAGGAAAAGTAGAATCGGCGCTTCATAGAGAACTTATTATACGGGCTCATTCCAAAGAAATAAAACTTTTATTTAAAAAATCATTTGGATTCTTCTTTTTATTAACAATATTTTCATAATTCAATATTTTAGCACTTAAAAAAATATAAAACTTTTACAACATGCTTTTGTTTTCTTGGTTTTTTTTACTAAAAAAATCTTTGTTTTTTTTTTCGACCAGCCAAATTGTACTTTTTTTTGAATTCATAAAATTGATTCCAAATTATCACACAAAAGTTTCATTAAGTGAAAATGGCAAATAAAAAGAAATTTGGTAATTTCCTGCAACTTTTCTAATATAGCCGTTGTTTTCTTTTTCAGGAAAACAATGTGAACACAGAAGAAGAACTGGATATTGATCTAACAGACCCGGAGCTCAGCAAGGCTGCGGTCAAGATTCAGGCGTCCTTCCGGGGTCATATGGCTCGCAAAGACAACTAGGGTGCAAAGTGAAACAGTCCACGACTTTTAAAATGCATGCCGTGATGTTCTCTTCACACATTATGTGATTTTCCTCGAAAAAAAGTCCTGTTATAAAATATATTTAACAAAAAAAACCCTCTAAGCACCTTTTATATTCATTAAAACGCCACACAAATTTGAACGCGTCCCGTTTTCACATGCAAATCACAACTGATGAATACTGATTGTTGTAACAATAGACTTTTTTTTAGGTTTTAATTTAAACAGTGGCATTTTAATGGAAACGAAAGTATATTTATCATTTGTTTTATTTTTGGCTTCATTTCCGTGTGGACAATTTTTTTCTTTCCTTGGCTGGTATACATAATTTTATTTTATGGAACAGAAAACAATCCTTACATACAATCTAACAATTGAAAAGAAAGCATGATTGTTGCTTTAATATATTACTATAATAATACAACATTTCTTATATGATTTTAGTCAAACAGTAAAATAAAGTTATTTTATCAATACAACTAAATCCAAAAATATTAAAGGCGATTCAAATTATTTTTCGGCCATGATTGTGGGCGGAGTTAACATATGATTATAAATAGGGAAGTGGTGGTTCGTATCACTGATATTTATCATATAGCATGGACATGAACCTATTAGATCTAGTTCGAAGTTTTTCGCTAGGTAACCTATCGCTTAGTTTGAATCGCCTATATACATACTTTTTTTTATTTTTGTGTTGATTAATATTTATCTCTGCACAAATAAACTTCTCAAAAATATAATAAAAAAAACTAAGTAAATAGCAACAATCATGTTTGAATCTGCTGCCCTCTATTTTATAATTAACTGATAGTTTAACGTAAATCCTATATAAATATAGAAGTATAAATAGATTACTGAAAATAAACAAATTTAATTACATAGTGTGAGAAAAAATAGATTATGGGGTGGAAATAGGATGGTGATAAAAAATTATATTTGCCGATAAAAATGCATGAAATTTCCTTGATCTTTTATTTTGTTGCTTTTCCCGTTCAAATTTTGCTAGATATAGAATATAATATTAAACACTTATTGTATAAGCACTTTGTTATATCTGTATCGCATGTTATTGTGGTATGGGAACACTAATTAAGCCTAATTGCAAAAAAATTTGCAAAAAAACAAATATTTTAACATATAAATAGGTCACTGATCTATAATAATTTTTAAAAACTTTTAACATGGGCTATATTAGTGTTTCAGTTTTAATAACTAAAAATGCAGATCACTTTTGATCTATATTTCCAGTAGGTTAACAATATATAAAGTATTTATCCTTTATGAAACATAATTTTATTAACAAATATTGGTTTAACAAATGAAAACAGATGTACTTAAGGATTATGTATTTAATTAATATTCAATTGTGTTTTTACAATATATCTATATTAAAATATACCCGAATAAAACTAGAATAAAATAATATTTCCATAACGTAAAATCCAAATACAGTCCATTTTAGGTCACGTGAATCAAAATACCAGTTTTGGTATTTTAGGGACATCAAAAAATTTAAAAAAAACTCATTATAGTCTGAATAAAAATGGAAAATGCCAGAACTATTGGCGGGACTTTTAATCAGATGAGGATAAAACTGCAAGGCAAAGAAGAAACAATGGAAAATCGTTTTATGTCAAATGAACCAAATGAAAATGACAAAATCCCAGCTAAAAATAAGTCAACAAACAATGTAGGTAAACAATCACGAAAAAGTGGCATATACACAGGCAATAAATCGAATTTTAAAAGGTTTTGCTTGGTTCTATAAAAGAAGTCGGCTTTTTCTTCTGTTTCCTTTCCGGTCCGGATGTTGGACATCATGACTCTGGATTGCTACACAGAATATAGCTGTGTGGTTATCATTGAGTACCAGATTCTGAGATTATGTAGCCACGTTATGCGTCTTGTTCACTATCTTTTCTTGTAGCACGGACTGTTATTTATAATCTTAGCAATGAAGTTCAATTTAACTTGAAAATTTTTGTTTTATAAAGAAAAGTATGAATAATTTCTCCAGGCAATCAACAGTTTTAGATCCCTCTCGTGATTTACAACTCCCCGTTTCTATGCGCTCTAAAACATTCTCAAGCAGGTCAATCAGAATATCCGCCACATTTTCTCGGTCTCCATGAAGACCGCGAGATACAGCGAACTTCACAAATTCCTCTTAAAATGTGTTTAAACGTTAACCTTTCTTTACATATTTGGCAATGAGCGCTTTGGTGGGAGGAGGTGAGATTGCTGTGTCGTACCCGAAGTTGGGTTAGTACTAAAGTGCGACCACCGAAGATCACGAATTAATGGTAGTTTTTACTTGTTTAAGCTTGTTATTAGTAAAGCCATATTATTCCCTCTGTCATAGTGCGATGACATTGCGCCGCTGTAACCTGTAACCTGTCCCCTGTAACGTCCACCAACTTAGTTCCGACGTGCCCAAGGGTCCACATAACCACTACCGCATCGCCTTATTTCTGCAGAGCACCCAGGATGTTTCGAACCATTGGATTCATGTGAAGATACTTGAGATGCTTTGAATCGTACTTAAGGAATAGGAACACACCAGAAAATTATGTTGATATTAGGGGAGATATCATATTGCCAGGTGACGTGTCTTGTAGACTTGGCAACAGGTCCAGACGAGTGACAACAATGGGCAGGAGCCCGGGCGGAACCACGCCGGTCCCCATTTTGTGTATCCTAGTAAATTCAATTTCCTACGCTCAGAATATAGCTTGCCTACTAACGACCAACCGTTTCGATAAGAAGCTTCATACAGATAACTCGCACGAGTTCGTAATTCATGTATGTTGCACCCGGGTACTCTCCACGCAATTAGGAAGAAATTTCTTTCTCCAATAACGGAGTGGAGAAACTCCGGACGACTGGACAACACACACTTACTGTGGGAGTAAACAGAAAGGCTTCTGTAGCTATCTAATACATGCATTATGAATTAAGGCTTTTAACCTGAAAAGAAAAGTATAACGTGCAGTTGTAATCCAACCTGGACAGAACCGGAGAGGTGTAAAGCCACAGCAGAAATACCCTATCCGTCTACCAGTTTATGTTGGTCACGCACTTTATGGCGTTTAGTGCTTTTTTATATCTCGCCACTAAATCTTCTATGTGCGTTCGTCAGGAAAGTCTTTTGTCGAACGAAAATGCTAGAAATCTGACTACGTTACCGCAAAGAAAAAGTGATCCCTTAATAAAAAGACGGGGATCCCTGTGCGCTTCCTACACTTAGCAGAACTGAACGCAGGAGGTTGTTGAAGTAGAAAATCGAAAACTCTTTGCTTCGGCTTCCACGACGACATTGACGATGGTTTTTTGCAAACTTCCGTTTATGGCGGCTGTTGATTTGTCCGTCAGAAAGATCGCGAATTTGATAGGGGTCAAACTGAAGCTGCAAAATTGTTGACTGCGAACACAAATGAGATTACGCTGATGGCGATACATCGTTTTCCAAGGAATAAGTATTGAAATGAACATCCCCGACTGAGGTTCTAAAACTGCGGCCTGATATAAACTATTAGATAAAGATGTGCAGACGGTCTAACATTCCCAATCCATGCAGTTTATCTAGAACACTGGGCTTCCAAAATGTGTCGAAAGCCTTTTCCAGAACAATGACGCCGCCAACGGATGTTGTTTCGAAATGAACGTATCCTGAACGGCGTTTTCTTTACCAGCTGGTCAGCAGTGGTATGAAAATTCTGAAAACCCGCCTAGTGGCGACATATAAGATACGCGAAAAGTATGCTAAGCGAAAACCACATGATCATCATTAGTGGTGCACTGATTAATAACGATAAAAATGAAGCAATTTCATTTTCCAAGTATTTATTATAATATTTGAATTTATTTTTGGTTAAAGTTTCCCTCCTGGTAATAATAAAGTTATAATGTAGTTGACGGTTGACGTTGTCATTCACAGTCAATAATAAGGCATCAGCCGTCTGTCAAATTGGGATGCCAACAGCCTCCATCTTTGAGAAGTTTGACAGGTCAAAATAATTTGATGAAATTGCGCTTGTATGAATGTGACTTTTTTTTTGTTTAGAAATCGAATTTCATCTATAATTTTTAAATTATCATATACGCACATTAGAAAATTTAATCCACAGTTTTGACAGAAAACTTGCTTGCCAACAGCCACCATATTGGTCACAAGGTTTACTTGGAATGCCTTATACGCTTATACCATTGTATATCCAATTCCAATAGAAGGCCCATGAAGCGCAGCGTTCTGCCGCTCACTTTTGCGAAGGAAACGGCTGAAGTAAGACACAGTAAGACATCAACCATCAACTTCATTTTAACTTTCTTAGTTTGATGGTGAGGGGGGACCCCAAAGTTGTGTCAAATGCTGTCAGTTTAAGATTTAAAATGGCGCCCCAGCAGCAAACAAAACTAAATAAATATATGCATAAGCAGCAATAAATGGATTTGAATTTATTGTTATGCATATTTATTGGTTCAAAGTCCAAAAAAAAAAATGATTTAAGATCAAATTGAGAATAAAAATCACTTAACACATACAAATCAGCTGTCTCTATTGTAAACTTTAATCATCAAATGTAACAAAAATATTATTATTATTATTATGGAATAAAAACATGACAAATTATACAATTATTCAAACTTAAAGTAGTATATACATTGTAACTCCTAAATAAATACAAATGCCAAATTTTAATACTCCTTAACCCCATTCATCAAAATCAGAATTTTTAAAATGTTCTGGTTGAAATTTTTTTAAAGATATTGGTAAATCCTGTCGATTTTCTAAATGCTCCGGATAGGACCAAAATGTGGGAATATAATCATCATTTTCTATATTCTTTTGTTGATGATATTTTTCTAACCAGGATTCGACTGAAGGAATATCTGGATTTTTCAGTAATTTATGTTGTTTTTCTTGATCTTCAAATATTACTAAAAAAATATTCTAAAAATAAAAAATCACCAAAGGGAAATTATGCATTTACCTTGTTGCTTAATTTCCCATAATTGATCTACTGTATAATGAGTGTATTTGCAGCTAGTTTCGAATTGACAAAAACCATTTCCTAAAAATCTTCGACATGGAACTTTCACAGATTCTTCTTTTAAAATAGTTCGCAGATCTGAAATAAATAATTTAGAACTAGGATACAATTTTTAACAATAAGTCTCCGTTTACCTCGAAAGGTGTCATAGTGCAGTTTTCTTAATTTTATATGATGTGCACTGTTTAAATGCTTTTTTCTAGCCTCGATATCATCAATAAATACTTTATCACAATAATCGCAGTAATATCGGCGTCCCATATTTATTTAGATTTTTATTTCCAAATATTTAAGGTTAGCGTTAATCAGCAGCTAAGTTGCAAACCACCTGCTAACTGCTAAATACCGACCCGCGATGGCGCTGAGATCGCGTTTATAATTTTCTGAGTAATTCAAGTTAAGCCAGTGGTTCCCAAACTTTTTGTGTCACTCTTCTATCCTAAATATTGTTGCCCCTTCAATTTATTTTGGATAGAATTTTTGTTAATGGCGGGAAAATTTAATTATTTTACCCAAAAACATGAAATTATTCTTTTAAATAGCATCAAACAGTATTAAAATGTACTATTTATTTATTGTCTAAATATGTATACAATTTGTTTTAAGATGCACTTGCGAGATTCATTTTTATCTATCACAAACCTACATTTGCAGTTACCAAATACTTTTTGACAATGAGGCACTTTTATTCAATTCTAGTGTTTAGAAAATGGATAATACTTCAAAAACAATGCATTTACAAAATATTTAAAATAACACCACATTATCATTTCACTTAAAATAAGAATCGCTTCTAGAGGTAAATTAAAATAAAACTACAAAAAAATAAAAGTGTAAATTTCATTTTTTTTACTATTTGGAACAATAAAATGCAGACCTAAATATTTAAACACAGTACAAATTTCTTTAATCCTACAATAAATTGGAATGTTTACAAAAAATTTTGTATTAGGAATGAGGTCAACATTTGATTTAAAAACTGCCACAAAATGGAATGTAGAAAACTGAAAATACCTCAGAAAACTTTCATAAAATAAGAACAAAAATAAATTAGGTGTACATTAAATTTACAATAGAGCCTTAATTTCATCGTATAATACAAGTACAAGAGCTCCGCCAGTACCGCGGAGAACATTTGAGAAGGCACCCTTGAAGAAAGCATTTATTCCCTCATTCATGGCTATTTTACGCCAACAATCTAAAGTATTCTTGTACATAATATCTTCCTTTGCACGACCCGACTGCATCATCATACGCCTTCTGACTGTATCAAATGGATACGATGTAATTCCGGCTATCGTTGTAACAACCTGAAAATCAAAACACATGTATTCAGTACTAATTATTATTTTTATATTAATTTTTAATATTCAATAAAAAATTAAAAATACATTTGTTCTATCAGTCATGGGTAGTGGTATTAAATGAGTCATCAAGT
The DNA here is from genome assembly GCA_030264735.1 of Gymnusa sp. GC000175. Lineage (NCBI taxonomy): Eukaryota > Metazoa > Arthropoda > Insecta > Coleoptera > Staphylinidae > Gymnusa > Gymnusa sp. GC000175. The sequence continues at coordinate 4,632 of JARJDX010066671.1, read as the reverse complement.
AACGATCAGATATTTTAAAGCATCATTTAGAACAAATGAAAATGAATTCCAGTTTAAAACTATTTTTTCCAATATAGAGCGTACGTAAAATGCACGTTAACGTCGGAAATGCAGAGCCAGTAGATCGACAGTTTTATACATAAAGTTCTTTAAATGGTCACAAAATAAACTGAATCTGGCCAACAACACCGAGTACCGAACGGCCAATCATATGCCTTCATCGAGGTGTTTACGTGCGCTCCTATTAAAAATACGTAGTGATTAAAAAATTGAGGAAACTTTAAATACTTTTTAAATAATGACAAAATTGTATATTTCGTCTTAAAACCATATTTTTTCTTTCAAATTGATAAAGAATTTGAATGTAAACAGGTAATGGTAAAACTTAAATTTAAAACAAAGTAGGAATTCATTTGTGTAAATATATTAATTTGTAATTGTAATTCCATTATATACCTAATTACCTGAGCAATGAAGAAAGAGACAAGGAATGGAGTGTTTTTCGGGTCAGGTAACATTCCCTTGGCTGTATCGAAAAAGCCAAAGTATGTAGCTCTGTAAATGATGATGCCCTGTACAGATACTATGAAACCCCGATATAATCCTATAATACCATCAGATTTAACAGTCTTTTTGATGCAGTCAACGAGGCCAGTGTATTGTCTTTCAGACACATTTTGACCGACATCAGCTCCCAATCTGAAAATCAAATAATATTTAGAAAACAAAAATCTCTTACCAAATTACATGTGTAACAAATGGGCCCATCAGTAATGGGTGATGGTGGAAAGTAGCCATCAAATTAGTCTCAGGTACATGAAAAACTTCTTTGAAGTTTTTAGTAATATTTACCAAGAGTAAAAGAAGGTTAATATATAACAAGTATAAAGGGGGTATTTATTACCTAGTACGGGCATAATCAAGAGGATAAACAAAACAAAGTGAAGATGCTCCTGCAGCTCCACCAGATGCCAAATTTCCGGCAAAATATCTCCAAAACTGTGTTTTCTTATCAACACCCCCTAAAAACACCTGTTTGTAGACATCCTTGAAAGCAAAATTCAAAGCTTGAGTTGGAAAGTACCGGATAACGTTTGCCATGTTACCACGCCAAAAACTAAGGAATCCTTGTTCTTTTGGAATCCTAACAAAGCAATCAATCATCCCTAAAAAACAAGAAAACAAAATCCAAATATTAGTAAAACTCATTCCTTTTAATACACAAATCAATAATGATAAATTAACTTGTTCTATCAGTTAATGGGTAGTGGTAAATGAGAGTCATCAATTTAAGCTCAGAGCATGCAAACCATCATTTAGAACAAGTTTCAATTATAGTTTTGAAATGGAAGTTAAATATTCATTCAAAGCATATTTTTAACTTTTTTTTATTTAAAAACTATTAACTAATCAACAATAATAGTTGCAAGTAGACACAAAATTCTTATTATCAACAACTTATACATCAGCAATAATTTTAACTGGATTAAATTTTATGAACTTAACATTGATAAGAATTTTTTCAGTGTTAACAAAGTGCAGAATAAAATTACATTGATTTTTATTATTGCGGACAAAAATCTGTTAATTTGGCTAAATTAAATTTTGGATTAATTTGCTAGTTAGCCAAAAGATGACTATGTATACTTTAAGTTATTTGTCATTTCTGACAGAAACATTCATATTTCATCAATCAGCTGATGAGATATTTATCTTTCAACTTTTGTTGAAATATATGATGGAAATAATTTCACTAAAAATATTGCTTAGCAAGGAACTAAAATGAATCCTTAAAAAGTTACAAATTTAATTTTTTGGTACTCCTATATTTTTTCTATAAATCTAAAATATGTTTAAAAATTTGAAGAATTTTGTTAAATTCCCCGCATTTTGTCTCCAAAGCAGATTGCTTATTTCCTGAAAATAAGATATGTGATTGGTGGTATGCTATACGCGTAAAATTTAAAAATGTTGTAATTTTTTTTAATACTTTTTGAATTATTTGCAAAAAAGAAGAGAAATCAACAATTTTGGTTGGTAGTTTTCAACTAAAATTCACTGGGGCTTCCTTATTTTTGTTAAAATCTTAATTATTAATTACAAAGCTGTCTGGGATGTAAAGAGGACACAGACCAAAACCACTTCTATTTTTGCTGAATAAGAACACTCCAAAACGAATATTTCCGGAATAATCCCAATTTTGAAAATTTTCATGATTGGAATTTGTAAATAAAAGTAATATATGTTAACCACCTTCTATCTCTTAATTTTTTTTCTATTAACTTTCAGTGAATTTCATTGTAAATTAGAACGTTTGCTACATTTAAAATGTTTTTAAGATGCATACATTGAACCAGTAAACTACCACTTCCGGTTGGTGGATTTCAGCTGGAAGTCACTGGGACCTCCCAATTTTTGTTAAAAGCTTAGATATGAATTTCCAAACCGATCAGTGTAGACGTCTGTGCTGTAGAGAGGAGACGGACAGACAGACAGACGTTACTTGAGAACACGTTTTTCTGAATGAGGAGGGTCGAAAACGCAAATTTCCGAAAATATCTCGATTTCTTTCATTTAATTCGTACATAAAAGCAATTGGTGAGCACCACTAGTGCATATAAATATTTCCTTATCCACAATTGTTAAAAAAAAAAATTTAAGTTCAAAGAAATATGATTTGAGCAAGAAGTGTTCTTCTACTCGGACTTCCAAATGAAATAATTCACTGTAAAATTGATATAGATATACAAATGTAATTAAAAATAATCGTTAAAGCAATCAATTTGTTATATTGTTACTGTTACTCTATCATAGATAAAGTATTATCCAAAAAAGAAAAGTTTAGATTTTAGTAGCAATACACCTTTTAGGGATTGACCAAAATAAAAAATGTCTGTGTGGATGTGTTTGTGGCACGTTTTTGTGGGCAAGGTTTCTCAAAAACTATTAAAGATATTACCACAAAAATTAATATTTAAGCTTTTAACAATAATTGGAAGAGCCCAGTTACTTTCGGCTGAAATCCACCAACCGGAAGTGATAGTTTATTGGTGAGGTTTTTCGGTGTTTTGCAAATATTTGAAAAAGAATCAAGTTTGTAGAAAAAACATAGGAGTACAAAAGTGACTGGAATTGAATTTGAAACAAATTGTGTTCACTTTTTTAAAATTTTACATTTAAAAAACTCATTGTAAAATTATTTGGATTTTGAGGAAAAAAATAAATTACTTTTACTCGAAACACTTTTAGTAATTATCGTAGGTAGCGCCATAATCGCAGGAAGCACAAATTTATACTGAGATAACAGCGCCACCTACGATGAGAACAACTAACTGTTTTAAGTTATTTTTTTCCTTAGAATCTAAAACTGCAATAAAAATTTTTAAAGTTGCCACCCCATTTCACCCACAAAGGGGGAAGGGGGGACTTCATTTTAGCATTAATAAATAGCTCTTAAAAACACTTAATACGTATTTTTTTTGGAAATGTTTGTTTCGAAATATTTGGCCGTTTCTAGACTTTTGTCCACCTTGTATATGTATTTCACTGCATACAGTTATAAAACATTGATAAATTTTAGGCCCAAAGAAACCCAAGTAATTTAAAATATTATTGATCAAGAATATTGACCATGTGAAGATTATCAATAATAGAGGTTTATTGACAACATTAATAGGGTCAATATTATTTATTAATAATATTTCTACAACACTGCTAACAAATTTTAAGCATCATAACAAAAAATACTTTAAACCAATGTTAATACAAATTATATGAAAATATCGTTTTATGTTAATATATTTGAATTATAATATGAAATTTTGCCAAAATCATTATTGATCCATAATAATAAAGTTAATACCTACCATGGCTATTAATTTCTATGAATTATACAAGATAATCAGTGATGTAAGATTTTATTTATAATAAAAATTATCATATTGAATTGAATATTAAAATGAAGAAAGCAATATATTCAAATAACATTTTTATGTTCAAACAAATAGATTTTTGAAGAAAGTTTCTAATCAGTTTATGGCAATTTTATCAAATAGAAAACAAATTCACATGAATTTTGTAATAACATTTAAGCAGTAATTTTATTGTCATTATAAAAATAAAATAAGAAATAATAACTGCATGAAATAACCATTATGATAATTAAAGCCATAAACAACATTTCATCATTGAAGTTAAAATAACTACTACTATAAAAATATCAATTTGTTTTACATTTGTCAGATATAAATATGCCGACTAAGAATACGTTGGCCGCATGGATTTACACGCGGCGAATAAAAATGGACGATCAACATGTTGCGCTTACCTTTATACTGATTTTCGGCGGCAATTTGCTTGGAAGCATGTTGGACTTGTAACAAAAGTTTCACACGTTCAATAGGAGCTACGGCAGTTTTTGAGATGGCTGCAGAAATTCCTCCAGCGAGGAAATCCTTCGCAAACGATAATGGATCTGTGGGCATGATGAAGTAGGTCTTGACGCTACCAACTTCTGGAGCAAAAGGAGGAAGTTCTGACAGCAGTATGGCAGATATTTACATGGATTTTATTTTACGTGACGTCGCCGCACTCTAGACCAATGAAAAAATTACTATTGCTAGTGCTGTCATC
>JARJDX010066668.1:0-14340 GCA_030264735.1 Gymnusa sp. GC000175 | reverse complement strand
GCAACATACTGATTTTCAAAAAACTAACTCCAAGGAAGCACTATGGTACAAAATAATTAGTTCTGCAACTTTTAAATTTGTAAAATATTTACAATTACGTTTTTATATTAAGAATATTTTATATTTTAATATATTTATACATCTATATATAAAAAATATATAACAGTACCATAGACTATTCTATAAAAAAATTTGCCCAGTTATTAAAGACTGTTATAGACTAGGACAATCAATTAATAACTACGGTTAGTTAGTTTACTATTGGCAGAGAAAGTTAATAGGAAAAACAGTTGCAACTTTTTACAATATGTAACAAACTACTGACGCTCAACCGCGTATTTGCAACAAAAGGTATAAAAATATAATAAAAATCTCCACAAATACTGATAACAAGTTGCATTTTGGAAGTAATATTCTACTTTTATAGTTTTCTTTTAAAGTATATACAAAAATATATTTTTACTTCATCATACAATAAAGTATTTTTAAAGTTGATGTGATTATATATACAATTATGAAGTGTTGAAGAAGGAAATAGCACCAGAATATAATATAAAAAGAATGAAAAATATGGAACTATACATGTGAGTAGATAGGCTAGAAGAGTTCTGCACCAAAAGTCTATAAAAATTAATATAGGGGTGAAAACTATTAAAACCAGGGACTACAACTACTCCACCTCCTCTTCCGTTAAAAAAACAAAAGTTGTTTTACTAAAATAGACTTTTTGAAATCAGAAGCTTCTCCCCCTCCTTCTTCTGTTTTAATGAAACGGTGCCTGATTTACCAAAACAGACTCTGTTTCTTAAAAACGGGGAATGCTCCTTCTTCTTCTCCTCAGTTTTGGAGAAACAGAGCTTGTTGTACTAAAACAGGCTCTGGTTCTTAGATACGGGAGGTGGTTCTCATCTGTTTTAAAGTAAAAGAGCCTGTTGTACCAATACAGACTCTGATTTACCAAAGCAGACAACTCCTACTCCTCTGCTTTAGAGAAACATAGCCTGTTGTACTAAAACCAATTTGGACCCCAATGTTAATTCTTATGGGATTTTAGGGAAGAACTCTACTAGCCCATCTACTTATGTGGAAATAGAAAGAGGTTTTTATATACATACCTTTCTAAATTATGGCGCGCAAAAAAACCATTCGGATTGTTCATAAATAATAAAATATAAATACAATAGTTAATACTAAAAAAAAGTAAAAAACGAAATTTCAAAAAACAAAAAATTAATAAAATGGCAAGATCGATTGAAGAAATATTACTCGAAATTATAACTAAAAATATATGTAACAACGCGAAACGTGGCCGTTTTACTCCCATTTACCACCTTTACCTACTATTCAGGGCAGCAGAAGAAGACCTTCCATTTGAATACGAGTAGTTATCAAGAAGTAAATGGTAGTATTTAGTAACATGGCCAGGATAATAAATTTATATTTTATTAGCATCTAAAGAAATTTCGGGGATGTGATCGCCGCAAGTTGGAAAACCTGGTGGTACAGGTGGTAAATTTGCGTGCGTTCCGACTTGTAAAACTAAATTCATTCCTATAACTATATGGAACAAGAAATGGCAATGGAATAACCAAAAACCGGGATTATCTGCTCTAAATCTTAATACTACATAACCGTTATTTGGCACTGCAACTGTATCTTTTGAGGGAGGAAGATTAAATTGCCTGTGGAGAAGACCTTGTCTATCAAGGTCTAAAGCGTGTTTTAAATTGATTTTCTTTACGTTCCTATCCGGGGATCTTCCAATACCGATTACGTGGAAGGAGTAGCCATGGAGATGGAACGGATGGCTCAGATTCGTTTGTTGAACTATAAAAAAATTGGGGAAATTAACACAAATTAGGTTATAAATTTCTAATTGGGCTCGGCAGGAAACTCTGTGAATAATATTTTTGATACTTTAATACTTAAAATCATTTTCGATCCTTTTGGTCTTCAGATAGAATACTCTTTGGTAGTATTGGATGTTTTTATAATTTTGATGCTTTTAGATACTTAGGATTAAACTGTTGGACATTTTGGATACTTTTAGGGACTTTGAAAGATGTTTTTGGATCCTTGGGATATTTGTAAAACTTGAAAGATTGTTGAACGTTTAGATATTTTTGGACGCTTTAAATTTTTTTGTAAACTTCTAGGATAATTCGGATACTTTTAATATTTGTGAAACTTTTGAATACTTTGGATATTCTTTAAAACTGAAAATATTTACACAATTTGGAAAAACTTGGATACTTTTGGACAATTTGGACACCTAGAATGGTTTTCGTTAAAACAACAATACCAAATTTTTCACAACCTTACTCTAATTAGAAATTTATGAAAACATTAAAATCTTTTAAAAATTATTATTTATTTTACCTTCATCGACCAAAACTACTTCAACGACGGCATTCAAAGGAATATCAATTTTATGCGTGCACATGCAGTTTTGGCCGCAATTTGCAGGTCTGTTATCACCATTGCAGAATTGTTCTGGATTAATATCATCATACTGAGAAATAAGCGGCGCTGGAGGTGCCATGTACGAAATTTCATCAATTAAACTAATAACGTGATCACCATTTGGAGCAACTAAAACAGAACTTCATTGAAACCCATTTCAAGAAGCATTTTCACGCGATTTACGTACTTAAATGCCTATTATATGTGTTGGGTGCGAATAAATCTTCCGGGTTGTAAACGTGGAAACGGAAAGGTAAGAAGATTTTCACATCTGGTCGTTGTTGCAGGACGCCGTGGTCAATTTCTTTAGCGTTTTTAAGTTGATTCACGCAAATTGCGTCGGCTCTTTGTTCGTTACATCTTGCATCCAAAGGATTTAATACCTAACCAGGAGTCAAGTTGTTTATTTACGCTCACGATTTTTGACTGAAATGCCCTAACACTTACCCTAACGAGGGGGATAACTATACTTTATGTTCAAATATTTACAATTTTGCAACTAAACCAAAACATTGATTCAATTTGAAGGGAAATTAAATCAATTTTGTGTATGTACTTAATTAAATTGATGTTTCCATCACCACTTTTCAAAAACGTGTCTACAAAACGTTATATATACATGATTTATATACAATATACATGAATTATTATATACATTAAATGCATTAAAATGCATGTTTACTAAAGTATGAAACTAGTTTTATGTACATGTATATTTCTGTATTGAAAAGCGTTCCCAAATCAGTTCTAATTAAACCAAAAATTATTTATATATACAGATATAGCTCTAATTTTTGTACAAGGGGTAGCAAATTAATTAAATTCCAATACTTACGATTTGCTTTGAAATTGCGCGAAAGTATTGGAATTTCTTTGATATTTACAAATCGTACTTACAATACCCTGAGGAAGACCAACATCATAAGTTGGAGCTGCTGTGCTTGGTTGATATGGTCCTCTAGCATAACGCAAAATGGCTAATTGTTGTGCTCTTGTAATACCACACTCTCCAAGACCACGTAATTGAATCCAATAAGCATCAGGAGTTTGATCGGCGTTAATAACGAAATCGTATCTTTCACCTTTACAAATGTAACAGAACGTAAATTTTAACAATTCAAATTAAACCACCAACTAACCAGAAAATGAAATAATCGTGTTGACTTGAACGGGATGCACAGGTTCACCATCAGTAGCTATAAGCGTCAAATCATGTCCTCCAATTGTGAGTTGAGCAGGACAAACGGAGGCGAACGAATTGATCACTCTAAATCTATACCTTCTACCAGGTGTGATGGTGAAAACTTCCAAAGGCGTGTTCGTCATAAAACCAGTATTTGGATCCCTAAATTGTCCCTTTCCGTTAATCAACATGCTTTCCGGATCTTGTCCGGTGTTGACGGCCAATCTTCCTGGGAATCTCTCAGCCGCATCTTCATGGAGCCAATCACTCAAAAGCATCACATGCGTGGTGAGATCGTAGTCGTATAAATGACTGTTGGGGTCTTTGGAAGGTGCTTGACGTACGATGACGCTACCGTAAAGACCGTCCATTTTTTGTAAACCGGTGTGAGCGTGCCAGAAATGAGTACCCGCATTGCCAGCAAGCCATTGATATCTTTAAATAAAAAAAATATAAAAAAAATTTCAAGGAAAGTTTAAACGACTAAAATTCGGTAAAAATTGACTAAGCATCTTTAAAAGTAACAAATATTCTTCAAAATAAATAATAAATTAATAAATTTATTGCCAATTTCCCTTTACATTGTTTACATAAACGACCTATAATAGGAGGCAAAAATGCCCGTACATAGGTTGGTACTTAAAGGTACAAAAACTGACTAAACATTTTAAAAAGTAATGAAGATTCTTTAAAAAGTGACTAAGCATTTTTGAAAATGGAAAAATTTGTGATTTGTCTTTAAAAGTAACAAATATAGTATAAGAATGGACTAAATATTTTTAAAAATGATGGAATTTTCCTTAAAATCTGACGGAGTAGTAAAAATAACAAAAATTCCTTAAAAATTGACTAAGCATTATTTTTAGCACAAATGTTCTTTAAAAACTGACTAAAAGTCTCTAAAAGTAATGAAGTTTTTTTAAAAACTGACTAAACAACTTTGAAAATAATAAAAATTGTGAAAAATTGACTAAGCATCTTCACAAGTCACAAATATTCTTTAAAAGTGATAAAGATTCTTTAAAAACTGATTACATGTATTATGAATAAAATGTAAAATACCTGAAAGTATTTCCCTGTTGAATAGGACATTGTGTAACGAATGGAACTCCGTCGTAATATTGTGATCCTCTCTGATGAATTCCGTGCCAATGAAGGGTGACTTCCATGCCTTCCATATGATTTTCCACATCGATAACGACTTTATCGCCTTCGCAGACTTGAATGCTAGGCCCTGGGATCATTCTGTTGGCTGTGAGAACGCCTCTTTCGACACCATCGGCGAGAACGCATTGGCAATGAGACCAAACTGTATTCGTGGCATTTGGTGTGCACACTTGACAAGCGCTGAAACGTGCGTTGGTTTATTAGTTAAGATTTTTTCGCAACATAAATGCGAGTTATTTAATTAAAATTAACCATTTCAATGCGTATAGTTCCACACGGGGATTAATTAGCTCATTAGTTTCTACAGCTGGATGTTTTATATTACATGTTAATTAGAAATATTAATTACATACGGAACAAAGTCAATAAAAGATAAAATTAGCATAAAAATGGTATAAAAATAATTTATTACTTGCAAAAAAAATTTTTGTTCTTTGAAGTATGTACTTTGCATTAATAACGTGGAAATGTTAAAAAAATTCTTTCATTAAAAAGAAATTTATTTACTCACTTTTAGGTAATTAATTACGCAAAGTAAAGCCCTGCAGGTTAATTTGTTTAATTACAAGGTAATTTAGAAAGTCATTATTATTAATAATGCGAGAGTTTATAAGGAGGTTGTAATATACAAATTCTAAGTTTTTATTTTTATGTTTTAATTACGTTTCGTGATTAGTTATACTAAATTCATCAAAATCTTACTTTAACGTACTTAAATATTGAAAAACTGAGGAAAATTATTTTTGTTTCTTTAAAAAATGTCGACAAAATTTGAAAAACTGAACAAGATTTTTCAAAACAACAGGGGATAAAAAAAACTGAAGAAAATCCTTTGAAATATCAAAAGTTCTTTAAAAATTCAAAGGATTTTTTTGAAAAAGTGCGACAAATTTTTAATTTTTTTAAAAATTGTGGAAGATTTTCACAGTTTTTAAGGATCCAAAGGTTTTTGCAGAAGGTCAAAAACTTTTGAGGATTAGCAAAAATTTTCAAGCACTTTTTGTTTAAAATAATTCAATGATTCTTAAAAATATCTAAAGATTTGAAAAAAAACTAAATTTTTTTGATCATGGCGATGTTTTTAAGAATTTTCGAAAAAAATTTAAAGAACGTCAAAAATTTTCAAGAATCGACAATATTATTCAAAGATTTTCATAGGTTTTTCTACGATTGTCGTTATTCAAATAATTATTTTTACTTACGCCCCAAGTACTGTGTAATATTCCAACGTAAAATGATAATAACAAATCCGTGGAGGTTCACCCTCTCTGCAAGCTCTGGCACATTCATCAGGTGCCGACAATGACGGATTTTTTCTTAATTCCGCCGTTGCCGACGTTCTGTAATCCAAATGTTTGAAAGCGGAGCTTGATCCCAGGGTAGTTTTCTTGCCACCACTCGTTCCTGGTGCAAATTTGATAGAACCACTACCAATTCCAGGATGTGTTTGAGCTAAACCGTGCGTCGATGAAAAGAAATCTGCTTGGCCTTGGTCCGCAAAATCTGCGGCGTTTATTGCGTCGTGTTGCCACCATGATGCAGCTGTCGATTGATCTGATACTATAAAAAAACAAAAAAATAAATAAAATTAGTTAAAAAAAACGGTTTTATATAATTTTTTTAAAGTTTGTGTACAATGAAATGAAGTTTTTTAATTTTTAATGCTACCCTAGTATGATTGCCTGCACGCGCTTCCGCTACCTTAAATTAATTACAGTGGTAGCATGGGTGAACGGCAGATGGCTCTAGCTACAAAATTCAAACCATTGGAAACTGTAAATCGCCTGCACTCACGCGCTTAGGCTATCCTAACCTAATTATAGTACTAGCACGGGTAAACGACAGAGGGCGTTCTGGGTACAAAGCTTAAACCATTAAACCATTTGAAACTGTAAATTGCCTGCACGCACGCGCTTAGGCTATTCTCACCAAATACCAGTACTAGCACGGGTAAAAGACAGAGGGCGTTCTACAAACATAACTCCAATAACCCTGAAACTCGCGTGTACGCGCATCTGTTATCCCAACCAAATTACAGTACTTGCACGGGCGAATGGGTGAGTAATGGAGGCACTCTACCATCACTCCACATACTCATACATAACCTAACATTGCAATCTACTAGACTGTATTCGCCACCAACAGAGGGCGCTTTACAAAGACTATAAGAATTTAATATTGTAATTAAATTAGAACCATTAAAAGTCTTAAAATGAAAGTTTATACTTCTTAAAAGGAAAAGTTATCTATAATTAATGATGTGACTAAAATGATAACACCTAATGCACATGAAAGATGTTATCGACAACATAATACTAAAAGTTGCATGCTTATTATAAATAATTATTAGATAATATATTAATTTATAACATGTCGTTTGTTTATATAAGGTATTGTCAATTATCTGCCTTCCATTTATGTAAATTACCACTCATTAAAGAAAGTGTAGGCTAGCATTTAAAGAAACTTTTTTAAGACGAGGAAATATTTTAAAGAATCTTTTGCATCTTCCTATTATTGCAAACACGCTGCTATTTAAAGCTTTGACTTTAAGACGTTGCGACTTTAAAATTTGTATATTAAAAAAAATTAATTTTCTTTATGATTTACTTGGTTTCAGGACAATTGGTGGAAATTTAAAGAAGCNGTAACTTTCTTAAAAATAGTAATCACATTTTCACCACCAAAACACGAGGAGAAAGTTTAGGGCAACACGCAAAAATGTGTTGAATATGTAAAAAAAAAACAGCTTTACCATGTAATATTTTCTTGAAATAGAAAGCAAGGTGAACCTAAGACAATTTGAAATTTTAAATATTTCACTTAAGAATTGCATAAAATATTTTTAAACGACTTTCTTCCAACAAGAATTTAAGTTTACCAACAGGAAATTGTAATGACTATATTTACTTATATAAAATAATATTAATAAATCTAAAAAATATTGACCAAATCGACGTTTTTTAAATAAGTAATTTGTGTTTGTATCATGATAATTAAATTTAATGCAAAGCTATAAAATGTAGAAAATTTGTATTATGCAACAAAGAAAGTTAACTAATTTTAAATCGTAATGTAATTCGTATAAATTAAAGGTTTTTAAGTAGACATTCCAATAAATATATTTTGGGATTACCCAATTCGCTTTCGTAACTAGATTTAGAATTTCTTTGATAACACCTGTGGCGTCATCTATGGCTCATATCCTTTAAGTATTGTACCTTCAAACCATTTTTAAATTCGTGCGAAAGGGCGGATATCAAAAAATTGTATGTCATTTTCATGCAATTTTTAACGGTAATATTAGTTGTAAAAAAATGGTAAAAAAAAATCTTTATGACTTATTTTGTAGCAAAGAGATGGCGCAGCGTTAAATGAAAAAAATCAAAAATAACCAAAACACGTAGAAACATAAAGGGCAATATCATTGAAGCGGTGGTCAGCGTTGTTTACTCCAACATTCAGCCTTGTAGCAACCAAAGCATCCCTTAATAATAGTTATAGTAATAATTGGTTAAGGAGTTTTCTAGATATTTTGGAAAACCCGTAAAATTATGAACTATTTTGAATAAAAGTTTGAAAATTCAATTAAAAATGCCCAAAATCCGATAAAAAACTAGGTTTTTGTAATCAACGACCCAAAATTAAAGTAAAAAAAAGTGTGTTTCTTGTTGTTTTTTTAACAATTTCAGTTTTTTGATCATTTCTAAAACTAAAATTTTTATTTTTCCAAGTTTTGTATTTCCAAAAATGTGTCAGCTTTAATGTGCTTCAGTCTGATTTTAAATAACTTTAATGCTGTTCGAGATATGACCAAAAAAGTTTGCAAAAATCGCGTGTAACCTAAATTTTTTAACGAATTTTCAAAAAACTGAAAGAATTTTGGTTATGATAAATTAATTTTTATAAAATTGAAAGAATTTTGATAAAATATTTGAGAATTATAAAATTTTTTATATAAAATTCGTTTAATTTTGAACAGAAAGTGATATTTTTTTAATTTTCAACGTATTTTCATCATTATTTTAACAAAAATTAAACAAATTATATGAAACAAATTTTAAATTAGTTGAATGATTTTTTGATGAATTTTGATGATATAAAATGTACTTCAAACGAAAAACAATTAAACACATTTCTTACTTTCTTATATGCGTAAAGAAATTTATAATAATTTCATGTAAAAGTAGAATAAATTAATTTACCATAAAATTAAACAAATCAATGAAATATAACTTCAATAGAAAGTACAAATTAAAATTGTTCCGACTTACAATAATTACGAACATCCACCTCATAATCATTTCAGAAATTATTAAAAAGCATAAAAAAACTGGCTTCTGAATAAATTAATACCTTGTTTATGTTTACATTTTTTCATCCATTCATTGACTTTTGACTTTTAGACAAAAATATGTCATCCACCTTGTTTGTAGTAAACTTGACATTGAACGTAGTTAATACTCGTTTTGAGTTTTCTTTTTGTCCGAAACTTGTATTATAAATTGCGAGTTTATAAAAAAACTTGCTGAAATAACTGTAAGTAAAGCCAGCAAGGATGATTGCACATATTGCCAAGTTCATGTTTGGTTTTAATGTCACAGAATTACGTAATTAAAAAAAACACATGACAAGAATATTTTTTTCTTTATATTTTTATTATTTTTGCTTTTATTTACGAAGTAATCTACAACTAAAAGTTTTTCAACGAATTTTGTTTTTAAATCTCATTTTCTTCTTCTTATTATTACAAATTTCCTCCTCTTCTTTTTTTTTACTATTTTTCTAAACTTTAACTAAAGTTTTAGATTTTGAATCAAAATTTTTTAACTTTTATCTAAAATTTAAACAAAATTCACAAATTTTTGATTTTTAACCCAAAATTTTTAACTTTCGAATAAAATTTCAATAAAAAATTTCTTCTTCACCTTCTTCTTCTCTTCTTGCACCTTTCCTTAAATTGTAAACGAAATGGTTTTTGTTTGATTAGAATTAACTTAGTTATAAGCGTTCAAAATCAAAATTTAATTATTTTGAAAAAGTTATTTTTTCAGGAAAATAAACACAAAAATGAAAAAAAATGTAAGGGACAGATAAATTTTACACACAATATCAAAATTTTAAAAAATTATACGTAAGATTTTAGAAATTATAGCAAAAATTGTAACAAATTATTTCGTGCTAGTTTATTGGTCATAGCAAATTATTAAATTTTGTAGAATAGAAGAGAATAAAGAATTCGACACATTTTTGCTATGTTAACATCAATTTTCTATTTTACAATTACGATCGATAAAATCAAGAAAGCGGATTAAATGGAACGCGTAAAACATCACTCAATTCGTCTTACAATCGTAGATTTTGCTCTAATTCATTCCGAATTGTGGTTTTTACCTTAAAAATATTTATGTAACGCAGTTTCTTGTAAACGGATTTAGATATAATTTATTTTTAAATGAAAACTTATTTGATAAATTTTGTCAATTATTATTCATGAAAATAATATGCCATAAAACGAACAAATTGATTAATTATCACGATTCTGATAAAATTTCAATTAAAAGATTACGCAAAAACGAAATTTGCATTAAATTTTTAATTTGGAACATAGGTTAGTTACATAAGTGCGTTTTTATCTGTTTCACATCCATTTTTAGAGTCACTTAAATGAGGCATAAAACGCTTACAGTTAATGTCGTTGCAACAGATTTATGTTAAGATAATTATTGTTATTATAGATTTTTTAGAAGATTGTTTCCAAAAAAAAAGTTGCAACATAAATCTTATGATTTTGAAACTTGTTAATCAATGTTGAGTAAACGAAAGTACATTTCTTCATTGCTACAAATATAAAAAAAAATGAGGTATGGTCACCACACGACGAATTTAACTATAATTCATTATCAGCCAATTAGGTTGGCAGTATGTATGTCATTGCAACTAAATTTTTGTTGTAAATTATTTTTTGGCAATAACTCAGATAGTAACTTTTGAATGATTTATAACCTACATCATTAATTGTCAGCTGATGACAGAATGTCTCTGCTACTTGATGGGAATAAATTCAATACACTGATGCGTAGCAACAAACAAGGGTGAGTTTTTAAAATGTTAAATTTTGAAAAAGTGATAATATTTATTGCAAATTTATTTCTAACCACTTTTGTATACCTATGTTTATTTTTCATAAACTTGATAGTTTTCGAAATATTTAAACTACCATCGAGCAAAAAAAATTTATTCAGTCTAGGATAATTTTAATTCTTTTACGCCGACCGAAGATGATTTACACGTCTCGAAAGCAATTTTTATAATATAAAATTTTTTCATCGTATAAAAGGCTTGATGAAATTATGGCAATGAGTGCGAATGAGTGAGTCAAATATGAAACGACATATGCGAGAGAGAGAGTAGTATATACGTTTTAGTTATTTCCAGAGAATTTTAAGTGTACCGCGAATTTTTTCACCTAATATTTTTTACCGAACAAAATATGGGTGTTAGAAAAAAAACTGAGTACATAGGAAGAAAGAGAAATAAAATACGCTTCGATAATTTCCAATTTATTTTGTTTCTCTTCTTCTGTTTTCTTTTCTACATTTATAATTAAAAATTTTATTAGAAAAAATATATTTGACCAAACTGCTTACGTTTTAAGCCACATGGGATAAAATTTAAATTTTCATTTTGATAAAAAAAACAAATGAAATGTACACGACAAGTAATAAAACTAAATAAATGCTTTTCCTCATACTAAAACAAAAACTAAATACGAGTAATCCATCCAATACATATTAATAACCCATTACTCGTTTTTTTTTAAACAAAAAAGCTCGCGCGGCAGAGAAAGTTACATAATTGAACATAATGTAATAATTTGTTTATGAAATATTTTTGCTTGGCATAATTGCGTTATTTAAAACGTACTATGATATGTTTAGGAATGTTAATTAGCGCGCATTTTTCTTCTTATTGCGATATTATATTTTATACAGAAAATATATAACAAGCCACTTCCTCAAACGTAGAAAATTTTAATATTACTTGCGTAAAGCTAAGAATCACGTGCGTGGAAACCTCGCGCTTTGATTATCTGGTGAGGAAATCATTATAAGATTTTAATTGATTTATTGGTCTTGAGAAATCGTAAATAGTAAAAAAAAAATCGTTGATTTTGTTGATTTTTTTGCATAAAACAAATTGTAGCTACTCTAACAAACATTGGAATATCTTTTAATTTGATTATGTTATGAAGAAATAAATTTTGAACGTTTCACAAAATTTTGAGCCATTTTGACACGCTCAAATTTTTTTGACGTCACTCAAACTGTTTCATTAATTTGATTGAAATTTATTCTGCACAAAACAAAATCAAGCAAATTTAGCAAACACTAGAACATTTTACAATTGTACTATATTATAAAGGAATAAATTTTGAACGTTTTATAAAATTTAAGGCCATTTTGACACGCTCAATTTGTTTTAGGAGCCATTTAAATTTAATAGTTGTTTTATTAAAATTATTTTTAGTTGATTTTTCATTTATTAAAACATCTTATAACAATTTTTTTGAATTACATCATCTACGAATGACTTTCCCACAAAAAAGAAGATTAAACATTGTTACAATGTGGAAACAAATTACATATATAATTTTCATTTTACTGTTGCATTTCCTCAGTAATAAAATGTCCTTAGAACTTTCTTATTTATAAATAAAATAAAAATGTAAAATTCCTTACTCCACTTTTTTCGCTATGAATATTGAAAGTGCTTGATTAATTACACACATGGGCGAGACAACTTAATTAAATAAAATTCTTACCACATATTTTTTTAACCCAATTAAGTAAATAAATAAACAACGTTTTAATAAGAGGGTTTGTGTTTGCTCAAAGCACGAATTAAGTTGTAAGAAAATTAGTGCACTTGTTGATTTTGCGTCTGTTGCTTGTCGTAATACTTATTACGAAAAGCTACAGACAATGCGATCATATAATATTACAAGTCACGACTCTGCCAGCGGAAATTATGTCGTGATATTCTTAAGTCCTTTTTATCTCCACGATGTCTTGTTTATGAAAAGTGCGGGCGTTTTCTTTTTTTCTACGTGAAGATCCTTCAAAAAAAGAACGATCTTATCTGTGAACTGACTGTTTTAATGCCTTGTTAAAATTGCATGACGGGATTAATTTGGTACATGGGTGTTCCATTTATCGCGTTGTTTTATTTTGCTTGAATCAAATTGCATTTCCGGATAAATTATCTTCCGTTATTTCAGTACAAATCGCTGCGCATGATTTTACTTGATCATATGATAGTAATAATATTTTTTAATTATAGACCCAGTGAAGCGTTTAATAATAATTTCTCTTTGTGCCCAGCTAATAGAAACAAACTATAACGCCCCTGAGGTTAGACCAAAAAAAGTGCGTTTTACTTTTACTTTCCATAGCTGCATATTAATTTAATAATAATTTAAATTGTAAAATACCATTCGCGCTATTACAATTTATATTTTCTTTTGCAAATTACAATCATCACAAAGATGTGTATTGCTACAACTGTATTTATTATACAACTTAAGAATTCAGGTTATGATCTTGACACTATAATACAAATGATTAAGTATTATGGAAGATACACAATAAGAAATTTAATCTTCACAAGCATAATGCATTTTATGAAATGGTTTTAAAGTTATTAATTGAACGCGTGAGAAAACATTTATAAAATAAGATGGAAATAATAAAATTTAATTGGTAATTTTCAAAATCTTTACGTTTTAAAAAATTAGTTTATGTTATTTAATACAAAATTTAATGCTCTTTTTGATGCTGAAGTCATTTTTTAAATATCTTTATATTTGTAGAAAATACAGGCGAATATATTCGGTATTTCAAAATGAAAAAAATATGCAAGAAAATAAATGACCAATTTTATTGGCAATTTTTATTAGGAAATCTTTACGTTTTAAAAAATTAATTATTGAAATTAAATGCAAACTTTAATGCTCTTTTCGATGTTGCAATCATTTTTTAAAATCTTTATATTTGTAGAAATTACAGGCAAATATATTCGTTACTACAAAATAAAAAAAAATTACAAGGAAATAAATGACCAATTTTTTTGGCAATTTTTATTGGAAAATTTTTACATTTTAAAAAATTAATTAATGTTATCTAGTGCAAAATTTAATACTCTTTTCGATGCTGCAATAATTTTTTAAATATCTTTGTATTTGTAGAAATTAGAGGCAAATATTTTCGTTATTTCAAAATGAAAAAAAAATTGCAAGGAAATAAATGACGAATTTTATTGGCAATTTCAATTGGGAAATCTTTACGTTTTAAAAAATTAATTAATGAAATTAAATCCAAAATTTAATGCTCTTTTCGATGCTGCAATCATTTTACTTTCATTTACAAAGTAAATTAAAGTATAGTAATCGCGACAATTTTCAAAATCGAGATTTTTGTGGAAATATCCGTTTTCGACCTTCCTCATTCAGAAAAAGTTGATTTCGA
>JARJDX010066625.1:0-23970 GCA_030264735.1 Gymnusa sp. GC000175 | reverse complement strand
TAAATATTGTATTAATAATTAAAAATTACTAAACATTTCAACATTAACCTTAAATAATCTTAATTCTATTACACTGTCAAAACATCAATGAAGATAGTTGCGATGTAAAAGTTGCACTGTAAAACAGACTTAATAACATTGGCTTGTTCAGAATACGAATTTTTACACCGATGTAAAATTTGACATAACATCGCGATGTTAAATTAACATCTATTAACAACTTTTGTCCAGAATAGCACCATTAAGCTTTTAACAAAAATTGGGAGGTCTCAGTGACTTTTGGCTGAAATCCACGAACTGGAAGTGGTAATTTTGGAAAAGTTAGGTTTTTTATTTTTTTGCAAATATTTCATAAACTATCAATTTTATGGAAAAAACATGAGTACAAAAGGGTTTAAAATTGAATTTGCAACCAACTTTATTCTTATCATTTTGTCCAGATTTAACATTTTAAGAACTCAACCTTGCTCGTTGTTAAGCAACATTTTATTGAATTTATTCTCACAAAGTAGCAGAGACATACTGTCATTATAATTAGCTGACAAATAATAAAATAAGGTTATTACCAACATGCATTTCGACAAAATGGAGTTGCAGAGACATACTGCCATTAGCTGATAACCAATTAAATATAGTTATGTTTCTATTAAAAGTATCTGATTTGTTTCAAATTCGTAAATGAAAGTCGTGTTGTTTGCATTAGAATTAGAATTTTTAAGCATACTTTATGGACATATTATTTCCAAAGATTTGCCATAGAAAGATATCAAAACTCTTCACATGCGCAATCTTCGTGTTTTTCAGGTCATAAAAATGTAATTGAAAATCACAAACCAGCATGCTGTTTGTTTCGTTTCGTAGACCTCACCAAATATCGCAGATGATCAGCCAACAAAACACTTATATTAATAAACCAACTATCAAAACAAAAACATCAACAACGGACAAAATTGAACTTAACACAAATATAACAGAGCGACAGATTCAAATTTCAGCTGGACAGAACAAATGAACGCTTGCACAAGGTAAACTACGGTTACAAAATGGGAAACAAACTTCTAAAAATCATTTATTATGCTGATTTTACAGTACTTCTTACAGAGACAAATGGAGCAGCAGAAAAGCTCCATATGGAAATAGCAAACGCTAAAACAAAACCACGTTGATTCAAGCCCATAATACCCATAATAGAAAATAAAGAATGACAGTAAAATAATCTTAAGTTAAGTCAATATTTTCAATAATTAATATGTGAGAGATAAACTTTTACGTATAAAATATAAATTAATAATATTTTAATTAAATAACATATAATACCAAATTTTCCTATCAAATCCCGGAAACATTGTGGCAATTCAATAGGTCAATAGCTTTCTGCCTTAAAAACTTATCACCTGCGTGTAGCCATAATTTGATCTAATCTTAATTTTAAAAAATAACAAGGATATTTACGCCTTGATGAAAGTACATATTATACATTGTTACTGACATTAACATAACCCCAATTCGGATATTATCGACGCTTTTGACAAATGTCACAAAGGATCGTAACCTAAATGTACGCCACGTGTCGGGCGTCTTGTGAGAATTGTTTTGAATTGAGGTCGTTTTTTGTTTTATTATTTTTTCTTTTTGTGTCTGATGAAAGTGTCTATTGATAGGGGTCCACTCCAGTAGAGTGCTTCCGATTAGAATACGAACGGTGGATGTGGAATGAAAGAAGAGGAACATTGTTTGTATGAGGCTAATGGTTGCTTTGTTTTTAAAGTAAGTCAAGTGAGTAGTTCAAATACCGCTTGACCAATGACCCCCCGTGCTCGCCATAAATACGTGTGTGACCCGGCAGATGTACACTATATATACACTCAAATTATCTTTAATTATATTGCCCTATTAACAAAAAAAACTATAAAAATGTCTTTGATAAGATTTAAAACCTCTCTTAAAGTTAATTTGTTCTCAATTGTTTTTTTTATCTGAGATATTTTAATTCTACCTTAATAGTGTATTTTTGTTTATACTAGGCAGTGGCGTATCCACAAAGTATGTTAAGGGGGGGGGGCAATATATAAAAAGAATTTTGCATTAAAAATAAGAGCCGAGATACATATACAGTAGATATAGTAAGGTACATATTTGAAAAGTGAAAAGAATGATAGTTTCACTGTTTATTGAAAAAATTAGAGATTACGTATATATTATTTATAACATATGCATAACATCCACAAAAGTGAGTACAAAACTCAGCTTGCGCATCAAACACTTCTTATTTACAACATACCACATTAATATTATGAAACATAAAAGTTTAAATAATAAAGCTTAGTATATTTAATAAATTTTATTTGACATTAAGGGGGGGGGCCCTGGATACGCCAGTGATGCTAGGTAGGGGCAGCAAATTGCTTTTGCACAAATAAATAATAAAAAAAAATATTTTAAATCATTGTTAATTTATAATTTGACTAAATTTTAGTTTTTAATTTATTAACTAATCAAAAAAAAACTATTTGGTGCGATATTCTGGTAGGATCAAATACTACCCTATTACATTTCTATTAACCAGTTTAATCAACAGAATCAACATTTATAATTTTTTAATGGTGTGGATTTAAACCGAGTATTTTTATTTGTTTCGAAAGACCATACTTGTTTTATCCTGCTTCTTATTTCTGGGATGCCGAGGACCTTCTGTCCTTTGCATCGCATTTCCGGTCGTCTCACTAGGGTTTGTGAACAGGCTTCCCGTTCCTCGCAGTTATTGCTCTGACTGTTCGTTCCAGTATCTTCTTCAGGCCAGGATCCATCTCGCCACGTCTTCCGTTCAACATTTCTCGCCGATTTCATAACTTCTTTTTTGATCTCTTAAAGTATTCTTGGTTCTTAGTACTTTAATTTTTTTTTGTTGCCTCATTCTTGGTGGCTAATGCTCTCGTTTCTGCCGCATACATATCACTTTTCTAACATATGCCTCTTTGTAGATTCTTACTTTGCCTAAAATGCAGATGCATTTTTCTATCTGATTTTTTTCTAAGGCACGGGCTATTATGGGTATTATGGGCTTGAATGAACGTGGTTTTTAGCTATCCATATGGAGCTTTTCTGCTTCTTCATTTGTCTTAGTGAGAAGCACTGCGAAATCAGCATAATAAATGATTTTTAGAAGTTTGTTTCCCATTTTGTAACCGTAGTTTAACTTGGGCAAGCGTTCATTTGTTCTGTCCAGCTGAAATTTGAATCTGTCGCTCTGTTATATTTGTGTTAAGTTCAATTTTGTCCGTTGTTGATGTTTTTGTTTTGATAGTTGTGTTATTAATATCAGTGTTTTGTTGGCTGATCATCTGCGATATTTGGTGAGGTCTACGAAACAAAACAAACATCATGCTGGTTTGTGATTTTCAATTACATTTGTATGACCTGAAAAACACGAAGATTGCGTTTATTATTCCTAAACTCTTGTTGCTTCCCGCTTGTTGTAATATAGTCGAGGATATGTATTCCTAATACAGCCGTGTGAATTGTTTCGTGGATATTTCACCGTAGTTTACAGGGTGTTAGTCTTCCGAAATTGTTGCATCTTTCAAAATTTTGTGGTACAGTTCGCTGAGTTGGGCCCGTAACCTTCTCCCCCAGATTTTACTAGCTCATTGAGTTTTCGTCTAGTCTAGACCAAATGTTTTACCATTTTTAAGATGTTTCGTCTCTGATATTACCTGCTCTCCCATTGTTAGTACTATTCGCCTACATATTTTCCATTTTGTTATCTTGGTCTTCATAATTACGCTTGGTCTGCTGCTTAATGCCGACACCTTAAAATGTGTTGATACGTTTACATATCTTGATGCGAATATATCGTCCAATACATTTATTGATACCGAACATTCACAAAAAGTTCCAAATGTGCTATTTACGCATCATATGTGGGCGTTACAATCAACGATCAAAACGTTAGTAAAGTGAAACCGAATATGATGGCCAAGAAATATGTAGCAATAAACAACAATTGCCATTCCAATATAACTGCTGATGCGCCTGTGCAAAAAACATGGAAAGTGCATAAGGACGCGCTAAGAAAAACATGGGTAAAATTGGTTGAAGAATATATGCTGCGAATCTTCTTTAGCTACAAGATGTCAGGAAGGCTGTATAAAGTTGCAAATAATGGGAGGTAATAATACGGTGCGCGTGCGAAGCTACAGCGAAGGGATTGGCGATACCGTACCGGCGCTAAAGACTTAATTCATAGCTCCATTGGTGCTTGTTTCTCGCCGTTTTATTTCCAGTATTCTATTGTTTACTCTATTTCTGATTTTAATGCCTTTGTGGACTTGTATTTTACGTGTATTTTTTTCTCTGACGCATTATTACTTTATCATGTTCTAGAATAGGGGACTCTTTTATTTTCTGAGTGAGGCGCCACCCATATATAGATATAGTGAAACTTCAATATTCGCCTTTTTTTAATTCGTCCTATATTTTCGTTAAAATTTTGTTTCATATTCGCCCGAAAAGTTAATATTGGTCCCACCTCCTAGGCCAGCGACGATTTCTTCATGTTCAGATTGTCCTCGATGACACCGAGAACTTGGTATGTTTTTTATAACGTGGTGCGTCGGCACATAGTTATCAACTGGACTGTGTTGCATCTGAGTTTAAATTTCTGCTTTGTCATAAAAGTGGCTTTTTTGATGGTATTGATAATTTTAGTGTTTAATTCGTTTATGTTTAGGTGCTTCAAAGTTTCCGTTTTTTAAAGCTTCCTCTCTATATGCTTATTGTATTCTTCTTGCTTTTCTGTCATCTCTTTTATATATGGTTTAATCGGTTTTCTAATCAACTTATTTCGTTCGAGGTGGGTGTTAATTTTTAATCTTTCTCCTACTAACTTGTGGTCGCTGCCAGTGTTAATGCGGGCAAGGATAGATCCATCGAAACATATTGTCCTATTAGAAGCAAGTACGTAGTCTACTTCGTTACATTGTTTTGTAAGTAGTTTTTTGAAGAAGGTAATCATGTTATAGACGTTTTCTTTCCACTAAAAATCAACCATGTTTTGACCTCTGGTGTTTCGCTTTGCTAAGCTGAAGTGGCTGATATTGTATGGGTAGGTGGTTTCTCTGGGTCCGATCTTTGCATTGAAGTCTCCAGTTATGATGTTGTATTTTGATTTTTCTGTGCCTTTAGCTGTTGTAAGGTCTCATAGAACTGGTCACCGTCCGATGATTCACTGGTAGGAGCATATCCCTAAATTATTTTTATTTTGTACCTGTTGTTTAGTTTGAGTACAATATAGATAGCTTGATTAAGGACTGCTTTGACCTCGTCACAGTGTCTTAGCTTGCTATAGATCATTATGACAACCCCGCTGACTTAAGAGGATGGGGATGAGCATTAAAATGCCACTTTTGCTACGCGTGTTGGCAACTTGGTTTGGTGAGCTGTATCTATTTGTAATTAACTCTTCCCCACTCTCCAGTTAGCTCCGGTGTTCTGAGCTAACTGTCTATCCACCTCGAGCTACAGCAGTGCTACTACTATAGGAAGGCTCGATCCCTAGATACCAAAGTATTGCTACTCGGTACCCTGTTGCTCGGAGATTTTTTATTTGCAGCTTTGGACTGGACTCCACAAAATTCAGGCCAAGTAGAGTCATTGCAGGTTTCTAGTGGCCTTAATAGGAATACAGCTATAAAAGAGGTGTTCAACCAGTCGATCGGGATCTACCTGCCAATCAGGCGTGTTCCTAGGTTCTTACTTTTTCTATTTTTTTAAACTCTAACGATAACACGAGTACCATGACCTATGTTTCCAATTGATATTTCAAAGTTGCTACCGCGCTTCTACGCTTCCTGTTTTATCCAAAAAAATCATTACAAATTGGTTGAACAGCCCTGGTCTACACCTACAATTTAAGGTACAGGTTTTTGCACGTTAAATTGTTTGTACAGATTTTAATACATATATTTTTTCAATAAATAATAACCATTTTTAACAACTAAATTTTTTGTTACATACCTGAACAACTTGTTACGTTGCTTGACAAATTTGGTAATTTTTGGGTTTTTGCAAATGCGCTTAAATAAAATTCATATTAAATTAAAATATGGCAAGGAATTGTGTTTCGATTTGTTCACCCTCGTATTAGGGGGGAGTGTTTGATGGGCGCCACGGAACATTAATTGCGTCTGATCCGCACCCCCTTGCAATGACCTTGAATTTCCACTGCGAAAATCAATAAAGTACGGGGTGAAAGTAAAACAACTCATATTTAGGCGCACTGTTAAAAACTTACTGCGCTCTGGATTGTTTAATCGTTTAATGCAATTAACAAACGCCGGTAGATATCTCCTGCCTGATTTAAAAATAAAAAAATCCACGCTGCTCCGATGATGAACAAAATTTTCCGAATGTTATAGATATCGTATTGGTTGCCAAAGTGATTTTCAGTTAAAAAATTTTAACTATATAAATAAACTAGGCGCGCAAGCCGCACACTACAGATAAATTATATTTTCAAGATAATAACAGATGTCTTTGAAATAAACAAAAAATATAAAGTTATTAGAAACAATTGATAAACGGCAATGCAGATGGTGTACGCCTTTTGAGCGTTTACTCTAGTTTAGATAATACCAGATGTACAAAACAAAACACACTGGTTTGTCCTTGAAATGTCAAACATGTAAGGTTATGTACTTTCAAATTTGTTTTGATGATATTTGCGAAGCGAAAATAAACAAATTAAAAGAATGTGGAGGCTACAAAATACCTAAAGTTTTTTAAATTATTTAATAAAATTAAAATTTTATTAGTAGAAATAAAATGATTAGGAAAAAATGTTTTAATCAAATAATTTTAAATTAAAAATAAATAATTTATTATAAAATATAAAAATGGAATTTGGTCACCACACGACTTTTATTTACGAACTTTAGAAATATTTATTACTTTTGATAGAAACACAACTATATTTCAATAATTATGAGGTATATTGATCAAAAGTGTACTTAGTGAAATTACTGCCAACATACATTAAAAAAATGAAATTTCAGAGACATCTTGCCATCCTAATTAACTGATGATTCGTGAAATATACTTATGTTTTTGTCAAAAGTAAGGGATATATCACAAACTCTTAAATGAAAGTGGTGCGGTAACCACATCACCATTTTTTTTATAAAACCGAGGTTAAAAATTTCATGTAACTTTTTTTTGGAAAGAAATGTCCTTAATCTTATTTCAAAATTAATTATAAACTTATCGTTATTCGTTTGTATAAATTCCCTTTGTTCATAAATAATAAGCATTTCTCTAAATTCGCAACTGACTTGACAATAAAATTAATTTGCTATGCATACTTAGATTAATTTATAGATTATTCCATATTTGTTGCTATAGTAACCGTGACATATTTTTTATATGTTAGAAAGTCGGATGACAATAATAAAATATGTTTAAGCACTTATACGCTTTTGTTTTAGTTGGCTGTTTAATCGAGTGTTAATGCGCCAATTTCGATGCGTCGCCGTCGTAACTATTTGAAATGATTTCGCACATAAAAATGCAAATATGCAAGGCAATTAAATTTTTTGTGTTATTTCTTTTGTAATCTTAACTCGGTGCGATAAATGTTATGACTCGTAAATAATCGCACTCGTGAAGGTACCTCTAATCGTATTATTAAAGGTGAGAAATATGCGTGCATATCATTTTGCAAGTTGTTTAAACAAATAAAATTCCAACTTCAAATGCGTCGTGATTAAATGAAACAAAGAAAACAGAGCAGTCAATGTTTTTGTTTGCGATAAAATGAAATATAATTTATATCCTATTTTTACTTTTATTTTCGAAATAAATAAGAGTAAATCGTGAAATTTTTTAAAATCGAGATTTTTGCGGAAATATCCGAACTGCTGTCTGTCTGTCTGTGTCCTCTCCACAGTCCAGACAGCTAAATTGGTCGCACTGCAATTTCATATTTAAGCTTTTGACAAAAATTGGGAGGTCCCAGGGACTTTTGGCTGGATAGTTAGTGATTGTTAATTGGTTAGGTTTTTCGGATTTTTTCAAATAATTTAAAAACTATCAAGTTTATGGCAAATAATTTGTTATAATAATTTCAAAATTTAACATTTTAAGAACACATCGTTGTTCGTTGCTAAGCAACATTATTAGTGAAATTATTCCCACCAAGTTGCAGAGTTGTAAATGTAAAATATCAAAAAAAAGAAAGCTATAAATATTAAAAACAAAAATATCTGAATATGTGTTAAAAAATCGAAAAAAAAAATAAAAATCGAAATAAAAATGACAGTAATCTTCATGATAATGTCAAAAATCTAAGTAAATTCTAAAAACTGCAATAATAAAGTCAAAGAACAAAACAACAATTTTGAAAAATATTAATATGTACCTAAATATAATAATATCAAAAAAACAATATAAATCAAAAAAAGCCAAAAATTCAAATTTAAAATATAAAAACAAATATGTGAAAAATATAGAGGTGTGGTCACGACACGATAGTCTTTTGCGATTGTAAGACAAATTCGTCACTTTTAACAAAAACAACTATATTTCATTAATTATCAGCTAATTAGATTGGCAGTATGTCTCTGCAACTTTATTTTGTTTAAATGTACGTTTGCAATAATTCCACCATCGTCGTTCGTCACTTTTCGTTTTTAATTCATTATTTGTTGTTACTCATTAAGTTTTTAATCAAGAATGCTACGATATAAATTTTCTTTGCGCGCTTTTCTGTTTTTTGGGATTTACTTGAAATATGGTTTATTTGAATATTTGATTATAAAAATCAATTAATAAATTTGGTAGTTGTATACCACTAGTAAAAAAAGTATTATCAATATGGTTTTGTTATTTTTATTTATAGTGATGTTGATTGTGCCCATTATATTAATTTTTTTTCATTATACTATACATATAACATTTTTTTTATTTCAGGTAAGCAACAATTTCTATCTCTAGCGGATTATAATTGGTAAGATACTTTTAAATTAAGAAAAAAAATGCACTGGTAGAGTGCAATTGTAATGGTAATTAATTATCAATTGGTATGACGATTGGAATTATGAAAATCTTGGTTTTTGAAAAGGTCAAAAAATTTAGTTTTTTAAAATCAACAAGAAACAAACATTTGCACCTTAATTTTGGTCAGTTTTAGTTATCAATTGGTTTTTCAAACTTTAGTCCCAAATGCTAAATAATTTTACAGTTTTTTTTTTATCTCGAAACTTCTTAATTGTTTCCATGGGATTATAATAGATCTGTTTAACTACAAAATTAGCCCTTCAAGGGCCAGTTTGGTAGAAAATTAAAGAAAGTACGGTTATTTTACTTTCAGCTCGTCCGCAACAAAATTTTATTTTCAGTTTGGGCAATTTAAAATCGACTAAAATAACGTTTTTCCCTAGGTTAAGGGTACAAATTACATTACAAGGGTACAAAAAACATAAAAATGAAGGGCGATTTTTGAATTTTGAGCCGAAAAGTTTTGTTCGTTATAACCTTGATTCGGTACATGATATATATAATATTTATTTCAATAGTCAGTTTTTTCGTTACAACCGTTTTAAGCGTGTTCGCTGTAACCGAGTTGGACTGTAACTTAATATTTCCAAGGCAAGGTAAAAATTTTCGCAATTTTCCATGATATCTCTTAAGAGTATTGCAGATATTTAAAATTCCATTTAAGCATCTTAAAGCTAATACATTTTACTACAAAATCCTTGTTTCTTCAATTAATTTAGTTGAAAAACAACGGAGATATGACCAGGGCCGGATATACATCCTGTCATATTTCTGTTCTGAATGAAAAAGGTTGGAAGAAAATAAATTTTTATTTAAACGTGTTTTTTTTATAATTTTTCGCCCCGCTTAAGGCCTGGGCCTCTTGGGTCTATTCTGAAATCCGGGCTTGTGTACACAATATGCAAGTGTATAATTGTATCTTTAATAATTCTTATACTTTTGTCCACTTTTATAACTTAATTGTGTTGCTTGTAAAAATCGATTGAATTGTTGCTTTAATTTAACTTATAAACTCCCCTTTGTGATTTGTCAATCAACCAACATCGACTTTGGGTAAGTATTTAATTAAAATTGATTTCGAAAATGGTGTTTTGATGATATTCGTGGATAAAAAATTGCTATAAAATTATAACCGTCTGCCAATATCCTAGGGCCTAGGATAGAGGTGGACAAACTTTTTTTCCTAGAGGGCCACATTGACAAAAATTTTAATTTTGCAAGTAATAAAAATTTATTTATACAAAAATATATCAATTTGTCACTTAATTGCTTATAAGGCCAGAATATTTAAAAATTTGTTGCGGGCCGCACTAATCTCCGCCAATGATGCCGTATGAGTTGCCCTCCCTTGTCCTAGGCAATACCTACGGGCCCAATGTTCGGAAATACCTCGAAATGATGAATTTGTAGAACACTCGTAAAAATATACCATCCGTAGTTGAAATAATTCTCATAATTCTATATTTTATTCACAATTCAATTGAATCGCTTTAAGAATGGCAATTTCGTTGTAAATAAATCGTCATAATAAACGCGAGCACACGACCATTACTTCTTCTCGTGTTGTAACGTTGATTGAGATGTAATATATCAATCAAGCATTGCACTATTAACGATCAATGCATTTAAAGGAGTGCCAAAGGTGGAGGTAATGATTTTCAACCAAAATCAACATTAAACTTTTGTGTAGCAAATATTGAAACTTCTTTACACCCTACACCAGTGGTTTTCAACCCTTCTGTTGCGTTCCACCAATCATTTATTTAAGAATTTTTATGTTCCAAAATTAAAGTCTATTAATATTTTTTAATTTTCTACCGATAAAGCTTTTTTGAAAAAATATGTTTAAATTTGATTAAAAACATTAATCTAACTTTTTACGTCTATATTGTCCAAATTTGGCAAACTTTATATCAATTACTATATAAAACGTTTCAATAATTTACATAAAAAAAATTGTCTATATTTATTTAAAATCAATTTATTCTAAAGTCATCTGTACAGGGAGGTCCAAATTGAGTACCATGGCCTCTTTTTACTTTATCATATGATAGTATAATAATATATTGTAAAAAGAAATTGAGATTTTAGTGGAAATACATCTTTTAGGATCCCCTGAACTGACCAAAATTAAAAAAATGCCTTTTTGGGCAGGGTTTCTGAAAAACTATTAAAGATATCAACACAAAAATTCATATTTAAGCTTTTAACAAAAATTTAAAGATCCCAGTTACTTTTTGCTGAACTCCACCAACCGGAAGTAATAGTTTATTGATGAGGTTTTTTGATTTTTTTTAAAATATTTCACTCTGAATTATCAAGTTTATGGAAAAAAGTACAAAAGTGTTTAGAATTAATGTAAGTTTTCTTACTTTCGGGTTTAAGTCGCGTATTTTTATTGGTTGTTGCCAACGTTTCGCTCGCCATTGCAGGGAGCATTATCAAGGCGGAAAAGTTCAATGAATGAAGACCTGTATGCCTATATAGGATGAAGAGAATTAGTGGGGATGGGAATTTAATGATAAAAACAAATATTTCCAGGTATTGGAGATTTCGAAACCAAGCTCGCGATTCAAGTTAAGAGGATTATTATTAATTATGGAAATATTTGTTTTCATCATTAAATTCCCATCCCCACTAATTCTCTTCGCCCTATATAGGCATACACACTCGAACAAGGTCTTCGATCATCGAACTTTTCCGCCTTGAGAATGCTTCCTGCAATGGCGAGCGAAACGTTGGCAACAACCAATAAAAATACGCGACTTAAACCCGAAAGTAAGAAAACTTACATCGTCTAAATTCTTGTTTAGAATTAAATTTGTAACAAATTTTGTTCCTATAATTTTTTCAAAATTTAACACTTTAACGATGTTTTGTTTTACTCCTATCATATTTCTTATATTATCGTTCATTTCGTTCGTGATTTCCCCGCAGGTTTCTCCAGAAATCCATCTCTGTGGCTTTTAGCGTTCTTTCGGTTTTCTGTCCTTTGTAGGCCACACTTAGCAGCCGTATGTTATTGTACTTTTAATTAGAGCATTATCTATTCTTCTCTTGTTTTCTATTGTTATATGCTTGTCCCACAATATGTAGTGTAGTAACGATATAGCTTTTCTACCTTGCAAGTTTCTTTCAGCGATTGCTTTGTCCTGTGCTGCTTAATTTTTATTAACCATGCCAAGATCTTTATATTCTCTACAGTATTTGATGATTTGTCGTCCATAAGCATGATAAAGCTTCTGTTTTTCTCCTCCAATACACATATACTCTGTTTTTTTATATAAATTTCTAGGCCCCATTTATTATATACTTTAATTAGTTTTCGTGTCATGTATTCGATGTTATCCATGTCTTGCGCAAGGGTTATCTGGTCATCCGCGAATGACAGGGTGTAAAGCGTTGTTTTATCGTCGACTGGTATCCCCATCCTATGGCATTTCTTTTTCCATTCCTCTAATGTTGTTTCCAAGTATATTTTAAATAATGTGGGTGACATCAGCAGCAGCGGCCTTGTTTCAGCCCCTTGGTTGCAATAAACCCTGTACTGAGCTTACTTTCTGTTTTTATTTTCGACATCGCATATTTAAAAAGTGATTTGATTGCCTTTATTATCTCTATGTTAATATTTGTGTGTTCTATGGCTTCCCAAAGTTTTAAGAGAGGGACGTTGTCGTACGCTTTTCCTAAATCGAAAAATAACAGATCTACTTCTTGGTTGTATGCTCTTTTTTCTCCATAACTTGCATTAATGTAAACAAATGATCGACTGTAGAACTTCCCGCTCTAACACCGGCTTGTCTTTCTGCCGCCTCCATGCCACTATAATCATTATCTACTCGGCTTTTTAATACTTTTCCATATATTCTGCTATTTTACTTGGTGACCGATATTCCTCGATAATTGTCACACTCATTTCTGTCTCTTTAATGTGAATTGTCGAGATATATGACGGTTTCCATTCTTTTGGAACTTCTGACTTATTGATACACATCTGGAAGAGGTCTCTCAGTCTCTCATACAGTTGTCGTGTTTCGTATTTAATAAGTTCTCTTGGAATATTACCTGGACCCGCAGCTCACCCATTCTGTAACTCGGTGCAAACTTTTCTCACAAGTTTACTTATTCTTATCGGTGACCCTTGTGTGGACACATTACTATCATTGTTATCGGTTTTAATATCTTTTCTGGCTTCTCTAAGCATTTTTTCAAAGTATTCATTCCAGGTTATTGGTTATTTTTTTTCTATTTTGTCTCATGTTTTTAAGTATCCTCTAGCTTTCTGTACTTCTCTTGCCCCTCAGATGTGCATTTAGTCTTGAGCAAGTTCTCTCCCTTTTTCTTACTTTGTTTTTGGTTCTCTTGCTTGGGCATTTTTATACGTTACTTTCTAGTTTACGCTTATGGAACTTAGAAACGTCAGGTATTTTTTCCGCTTTTCTATTTCCTATTAATTTTTTTCATCCTACCAGTATGGTTTTTAACGCTTCTCTTAATAACCTAGTGCTGACAATTTTATGCACTTTTTTATGTGGTCATACTCATACTCAAATTGTATGCTTTGCAGTTTATTATTTAGTCTGCTTCTGTCTCTAGTGCTCTCTTGTTCTAAACTACTTATATTATATCTCACGTCGGTTGTTTTATTGTCGCTTTTTTGTGTCTCTTCTTTTTTGTTCTTGTTATTTGTTTTTATAGGAGCTATTAACTGTGCTTCTAAAAAATAATGATCACTACCACATAAAGCACCTCTCTTTACTCTTACATCAAGTACCTTTAGGCGGGTTTTTTGTTGTCTCTTCTCATGTGTATTTATGGATTTCGCGGTGTTGGAAATACCCATTTAATATGTTTAGCTTGTTTTGCTCGCATATTTGTATTATTCTGTTACCGTTATCATTTGATGTTTCCTCTCCAAAATTTCCAACTACATTATTTTTTTCTTTTTTTTCCACTCTGCCATTAAAGTCACCCAAAAGTATTAATTCTTTGGATATACTAATTTTTCCTATTTCTTGGTTTAGTTCTTTGAGGAATTTATCTTAACTATCCACTTCCTAATATAGTTACTTTATATCCATGTATAGTCAGATTTATTTTTATAATTCTTTCATTTATCGCCTCCCATGTTGTTATGAACTTTCTAAATTTTCTATGGATAACAATTGACACTCCCTGTTTAGCTCTGTGTTTTTTTTTTTGGAACTGCACTGTAGAAGCTTTCCAATCCTTCGCCTTTCTTCTTATTTTCGTCAGGATTGCAATGTCTACTCTTAGATATTTTAGTTCATTCATAACTTGTTTCGTTTTCTAAAATTTTTGTGCTTATCCGAGGCTATTGACTAGGTTTTTTAACATTTATTTTACTTTTTACGGGTACCGAGGAGTATAACAATCTATGCCAAAATTAAAAATTATGAAATATATTAATTGTTTTAATTTTAAATCAAGTATACACTATACACGAATAACAACAACACTAAATTTAATATTACACGACTAATGTCATTGTGTTAGATTATGAATAAATAATTAGTATTTGTGCATTGTATTATAAATTTGTGATATTTATTATATAAATTATTTCAAATGGCGAATATTCCAATAAATGTATATATGTTACGGCTAAAGTCCGAAATTACGTAAATGTTGAGATTACCTAGTTAATGTCAAAACAACCTGAACTTTATTGTTAAAGTTAAAAATTAAAAATAAGTTTTGGACTCTAACTGGGTAATATCAGGATTAATTAGGTGCTGTCAATGTTAAGGGTTGTTTGTTAATATACGAAAAATTCAATGAGCAACTTTATAAAATTTAAAATTTGGAACAAAACCAAATAAAAACTAAAAAACCTTAAGTGTACCACGATAAAAGTACTACATGATCAATAAATGAAAAATCTCTATGAAAGATACCTAGGCCAAAAAATATCAAGCAAAACGATATCAGAGGGACTGTGTTAAACAGGTGGAAAAAATCAAAATTAACATTCAAGAAGTTAAAATTGGGCACTGAAAGGTGAGCGCATAAAATCATAGACAAGAAATAAAGGAGAAATGTGCTGGAAAAAAAATAAGCCTAGCAGCAATACAGAAAACACGGTGCACAGCAAGCATTCACCCGCCACTAACGAATATGAAAGTAAACACACTTACTAGTCAGAAAACTGAAAGCTGAGTGGAGTTTTTCTAAACAAATAATACACAACTTGTATGGTACGCAAAAAGAAATATGAAGGATAATAAGAGGACTAAGAAAAGAAACAAGATAATTGATTAGTGGAACAAATACATAGATTACATACTTAAAAACGCTAGATGAACCAGAAGAAGAATAACAAGAGTAACTAAAAGTTATGCCAGAGGAAACAAAAACGATTTGCCACGTACACGTAGTATAAGACACATTAAGAAAACTGAGGAATCGAAAGACGGAATGTACGAACTTCTAAAGTACGAAAGGACAACTCACAATAATGATCAACAAAATATTAAAAGAGCTACAGGCCAACAGGTACCGAAAGATTGGGGCACTGGATGAACAGATTAATACTACTGCTAAAAAAGAGAAAGGATAAGGACCCAAAAGACTATCATGGAATCAACCTGCTACAAATTTTCCTGAAGTCAAAAGATCAACGTGCATATAAATACATTTTGTGAAACACATGAGAAACAAAACGAAAAAAAGCTACGAAGCAGTACTTAGACCCAAATTAACATACATGATGAAAACACGCCCAGAAACGATATGCATAAAATGAGTAGAACAGCAGAAATAAAAATCCTATGCGTAGAATGAAGAGAATAACGCCGAGAGAAAAAATCTCTAGCGAAAAAATCAGGAGAAGACGAGGGATTAACAATGTAACTGAGTTGTCAAAATAACGGAGAATAAAATAGGATGCGCACATAGTCAGAATGCCATATGACCGAATAACCAGAGACAAATCGCCAATTAACAGCAGATCTATCGGAAGGCAGTCCAGCATGTTTTCCATATCAACTTTTGCATTAATGTCTTGTAGAACATTATAATCAATTATCATTAAAGATAAGCAAACTATGAACAGCTAAACACTGCCTTGTTAAAAATATGTTTTATCCCTGAATGGTATACTTGATTATGATTATTTATAAAATGTACAAATCGTATTCCTTAACTCCACATATTGATACTGTTGTCTGTAAACTTTTACTTAGTTTTTCTTCACTACTAAATTTCCTTAGTTTTTCGGACATAAACTAACTGCTAATATCAACATTAACTAGTTAAAGTCAAGAAAATCTTATTTCTGGACTAAAAGATTTAGATAATGTTGAGATTAACTAGGTATTTTCAACATTAACGGATTTCGGATATTAGCGGTAATATATACATAAACTGTTACAAAAGCTGCTGGCTTACTGCTCCAACATACCTGCCTTGTTAAAAATATGTTTTATCCCTGAATGGTATACTTGATTATGATTATTTATAAAATGTACAAATCGTATTCCTTAACTGCTGGCTTACTGCTCCAACATACCTAACCAACTTTCTTGAAAAAACACAACCATATATTAAAATATTTAAAAAATTAGATTTAAATTTGCAACAGTATGGGTGTCTAAAAAAGACAATCAGTAGCTAAAGATTAGGAAGAAATTCTAGCTCAAGTTAACGTATATAAGTCTAAAGCTGGCATGTCAAACTCATTTTATATCGCGGGCCACATAAGCAATTTTTCTCTTGGCCGAGGACCGCATGTTTTCAAAATTTAACAAAAACAAATGTTATTCCTTAAATAAAATATTATTTGAAGCATTTATTGATAAAAAAAAAACAATGAAAGAATTTTTAAAAAGCCTCGAAGGGCCGCAGATTTCCCGTTGTCGGGCCACCAATTCATAGATCAGTATTTTGCAGATGGTTTGTAAACAAATTTACCGAAAACGATAATATCAATAGTGTTTTACTGACTGACGAGACCTACGTTTTAAGTGTGGGTTATTTAACCGGCATAACGAACACCATTTGGTACAGCAAAATCCACACACAGTGGTTCCACGGCGAAACCAAGTCCGTTTTGGCTTAAATATTTTTTTTGTGGCATCCTTTCCTTGATCCCATAATATTTGATGGAACTTTATTTGGAACGATATTTGGAAATTCTTCAAAAATCTTTAAAAGATTTATTAGATGATTTATCCTAAATGATTTTACAAATACCCCTGTTCAGTGGCCAGCCAGATTACCAGACTTGACGCCACTTGATTTTAAGCTGTTGGGAACTTTAAAAGATAAAGTTTATGGAAGTCATTTCAATTATAATAATGTAGAAGAACTACATAAAGCTGTTACGAATGCATTTAACAACGTCAACCACAATTCATTGCCACAAGTAACTTGCAGTGAAGCAAAACGATGTCGATTGTGTTAAGCTAATAATGGCCAGCATTTTGAGCATCTACAACAATTTATTGTTATTTTAGTATTCAGTGACATAAAGTTTTTTGCTTTGTTTCATAAATAATTTAGACCAGCATTTGTTTTTAGGCCTACTTGATTTAAAATTAAAACAATTAATATTTCTCATAATTTTTAATTCTGGCATAGATTTTTATGCATCGTTAAAAAGAGAAAAAAATACTATGTAATCGTGCTAAAATCAAAAATGGCGTCCATTTAAAATAAGTTGCTATTAATATCTTGAAAAATGCCATCTTGAATTTTATTTTGATAACAGATTTAAGTTTCTTTCATTGAATCAATTAAATTTCATATGAAACTTTTTTTGTATCTTTTATAATTACGGAGAAATTCGATTCTCTGAAAATCGCGATTTGCATGTTTTTTAAATTAATTTTTAAAGTGTTTAAAATTTTAATTTTTTTTTAGCAGAACCTTAGTCAGTCAGCACAGAAATCTACACAACATGATCTATTTAAGATACCCATGGTAGGCTGCTTAATTTGAACCACCCTGTATATTCAATAAAACCACAGTGCAGTCATATAAATTTTTACAATCTTTAAAGAAAATTGCATAAATTTGATCAAAATATCGCAAGTTAAATAAAAATAATTCAAATATTGACAAAACTCTTATAAAATATTACATTTCCTTTACAATTCTAATAAGAATAATGTATAGATTGACAAAAATCGTTTAAATCTGATCAAAATCATCATTATTTAAACTAAAATTATCTTAGTTGTGTCGAAAATAAATAAAAAAAAACGAAAATCATTTAAATGTTGACCAATATTGCCCCAAATTTTTGAAAATTATTATTAAAAAAAATGTTGATTTGGTAAATCTACGCGCGACATCTCTGAAATTCTTTGGCGTCTTAGTTTAGACAACACTGCCCTAATTCAATAGTAGCCAAAATACATTCCCAAAACGTTTTTATATATTATGTACAAGTACAAGAATGTGATTCTATTTTTATTATATTTGTTTATTGATATGCTAATAGCTTTTACTTTCATTAACGAAAAATATCGAAATCGAGATTTTTGCGGAAATATCCGTTTTCGACTCCCATCATTTAAAAAAGTTGTTTTCAAAGTGGTGCCTGTCTGTCGGTCTGTGTCCTCTCTACAGCCCAGACAGCTAAACTGATCGGACTGGAAAATTCATATTTAAGCTTTTAACAAAAAT
Source organism: Gymnusa sp. GC000175 (assembly GCA_030264735.1). NCBI lineage: Eukaryota > Metazoa > Arthropoda > Insecta > Coleoptera > Staphylinidae > Gymnusa > Gymnusa sp. GC000175. Next base: position 5,268 of record JARJDX010066625.1, on the reverse strand, counting down.
TGGGAGGTCCTCGTGTCTTTTGGCTGAAATCCACTAACAGGAAGTGGTAGTTTATTGGTTAGATTTTTCATTTTTTTTTGGCAAATATTTCAAAAGCTATCAAGTTTATGGAAAAAACATAAAAGTACAAAAGTGGTTAGAATTAAATTTGCAATAATTCTGTTCTAATCACTTTTTTAAAAGTTAATATTTTAAGAACTCATCTATGCTAAAGACGATATTTCCGAAACGCCAACTCGGATCAAAAAATTTTCTGAACAAAAATTAAAGATCTATAAAAAAAGTTTTGTGGTGCGAGTTCTTCGGTCATATACGGGGGTCAAAAAAATTATTAAAAATGTACCGTTTTCTCAAAAAGAAATAGGTGCAAATTTTTCCCCTTTTGGCTTTTGAGAACCAGCCGTTCCACAGTGATTCTTTTGAAATTTGGCGTCCTGAAGCAATATCACGAGAACCGCGCTACCTAGCGAAAAACGGCATCCGATCTCTTGACGAAAAAGCCCTATAACGAAATATAATTTCGTTCATTTGTTTTACTCTTTAGGGGTCGAAAAAAATCAGTTTTTTTTTGGGTCGTTTTTTGTTTTTGAAGCACGGAGATCTGCTTCCGGAATTGGGTTAAGCATTTCATATTCTTACCGCCACATAAGTTAAATTTTATTTTTTCATTAATCATATAATGCGCCTTTTAATTCTTTTTCTTCCCATATGCTCGGTTTTTTTAACACCCACATTTCGTCCTATAAAAAATATAAAGTAAAAACATCGCTGACTAGTAATGAAATGGGTTATATCATTTAAATTATGTCGTTTTTATAAAATTTTACAATTATTTTAAATATGTTATTAACAAACATGTAGTTAAAAATTTATAACATAAAAATTTGAGAGCCAAAAGATTTTTTTTTGAGCTTATGTGTGATAATCCACATTTTTACAATAATCCATTTCTCCGAGTTGTTACGTAACTTAAAAAGCGGGATTCCCGTAAATGTTTTCGATAACGAGTTGGTTTCATGGAATCGTGCTCTCTCCATGTGAATTTCTAGAATTCTTTGCTTGTGGCGAACCCCCACCACCCTCAAAGTTGATAAATTAGCCAAACCACGCTATACAGCAATTTATAACCTAAAAGAGAGGCAACTCTATTCAATTTTTAAAGGTGCAAGTGAGATAGTTACAGTTTTCGGTCAACAAGTGCTGGGGGGCGTGGAGGGGGGGATAAAACAAAGCGAGATAGGTATTTGTAGCTTATGTGGGAGCAATAATGGTCGACACATATCGGCGGCCTTGCTCGTTTTTATAAGCGACGTTCGCGATCGCGGCCACTTCAGTTATTAAACAAATACGGAGTTGATAAGAACGTGTAATTTTTAGTCGATTTGATCAAAAAGGATTTTTTAAAGAAAAATCGCGATCGGTTTTCAGCGTGTGTTTTGAATTATTTCGCGGCCTACTTATGTCTCAGCTCGTGCCCTTTTTGAATTTTGGGCTGGAGGTCTCCCAAAACGACGAACACGATTACGATATTTACAATTACGACTCGGTCGATAACGCCAAAATGGTAAGTTCCATTTTTTTAATTTTATATTTTAAGGTGACTGTTACGTAATGATGACTAATCAATTGTTTATATTTAATCTTATGCGTACGTAAAGAAATTTTATAATAAAAAATAAGTTTCAATATAAAAGAAAAAGTTGACATACCCAAGAAATAGCAACCTTGACACAAAAATTTCGCATGTTTTTTATTTTGTTAAAATATAAAATTATATTTTCTCCACTTAGCAAATATTTAATTTTCAGACGTGATAATGTGATTTTTCGCTGCGTAATCGCAACGCTGTAAAAGTAGGTTATGTAAATTTTTTTTTGGGAATTTCCATACATTGTGCAATCCCGGCCAAATTTTTAAGCGCGCGTGCCGATGTAAATTCAATTTCCGGTCGCAGTCTTTTGTTACATTTAATATCGGTGTTAATTGGGATCAATTCCTTCGTCTGAAAAATAATTGACTTAAATATGATTATTCTGAGAATAAGCAGTCTCGCGCGCGTCCGCTAATTTATATTTGAACAAACAAACGAAAAACGCGTCATTACAATATTGAACTTTCTAATTTTTACCGATTGAAGGGCGTTATGGAAGAATTTTAAGTGCGCTCGATAAAAAGTTTTAATGGGGGGTCCCAAGCATCACTTAACCTTATTTATTCGTTTTAAGTGACATATACGGGAGCTCAGAAGTCGTTACATCAGTACATGCCTTTTTTTAATGGTTCGTGTCAATGACACAGGGCACTCGCTTAAAATTTTAAATCGCAATATTGTAGCAACAGAAACGGAACTGGAAGAAACCGCAAACGACAACTGTCGTGTATTTTGGTATTTCCTAGAATACTAAATTTTATTACAATTTTCTTTTAGCAGGCGCTTAAATTTTACTTTAATTACATATCATGTAGTGCCAATTCTTAAGAGCAGTGACGACAGACGTAAAGCTACAAACTTGACAATTTAGTTTTTGTTATGAAAATGTCTAGTTTTTTATTGTTTAATTTAAAAAAATTGCGTTGTCCATCTTTCAAGAATTAAATAATTGTGACAAATGGTAACTTATTGTTCAAGAAATGAACCATTTGAATTCAAGCTTTACCACTTGGCTAATTAAACACATAACTTTTCATTTTTCTTCTTTATCTTCTAAAGTAACTTTCAATTTTTACTTTTTTGGGATTACCGTTTGTTTTTCTTTATCGACTTGCTTTGATTTCCAATGTATTGCTTAAATATTTAATACGTTTGTGAAGATTATACACTTTGGGGTATACTTTTAACCATCGCCTTTTATTATTTAGTTTGCATCTGTAGAACTGCGGTAAAAGTCACAGTTTTTCTGGAGGATACCCATTATGGCATTATGACATTTTCTCTCGTAAGTGCCTCTCTTTGGAAAAAAGGAAAAAGATATAAAAGGCTTGTAAAACGTTGAATGCCATTAAAGAAAAGTTAGGTATTTGGCGTCCAAAGGTCTCTATATTTTGCCTTTTCAGATTACTCTAAGCCTAGGGCATTTGATTCCGTTGAACACGGGCCTCTAGTTAAATGACTTCAAATTGCTCGTAAAGACTCTAGATATAAAAAGCAGAAGAGAAGTCCGACAAGGAATTATAATATTGCCAAAATGTTTTACTCAGCTCTTGAATATATTTTAAAAAATCTAAATTGGCAAGGAACAAGCAAACAATTTATGTTATGCTAATGACATATGTCTTATCCGATAATAGAGATAATCTACAATCCATGTTATCAGAAGTTGACAAAGCCTCTGGAAAATTGGTTTTCAGTTGAACTTTAAGAAAACAAAAGTGATGTGCAAAGAAGACCCGCAATAACTATCAACGGCTAATCGAGATTGTCCATATTTGGGACACATTCTAAACTTAAAAATAAAAACAAATCAAAAAAAATTGGATGAAAATTTTGCTGCTAAAGACCTGACCATTATCCAAAGAATGAATCCTTGATACATCTAATATAATTTGAAGAATATGTCAAATGTTGGATTAATCTAGAGCAGAAGTAAATCATATTGATTTTAGAAAATAGAGCTCCTTTAATGCAAATTAAAAAAAGATTTTGTATTTCTCACAGCTATAGCACCAATATGTTTCCAGCATTTTGTTGAAATATATTCCATGTCCTTATTTTATTTGCCACAACCCATTGTAGGACGTGTCGTATTGATGGGGTTTAGCACCCGGGGACAGGACATAAATTTGGTGCCCTCAATATTTTAAAATTACAATTAGTTTGGTCAAATTTAAATCGAATTTTGATGAAACTTGAAAAATATTCGTCAAATTTAGAAAGTTTCATTACATTTGATTGATATTTTTCAATGTTTGGTTTATTTTTGTTGAAATTGTAATAATTTTGGTAAACTTTAATTGGTTTTGGTTAAAATTGGGATGATTTTTTTTTAAAATGGATTCTCGGCAACACTTGCATTTATACAGTAATAGATGGTCCGGACCGACTAATACTTGTTTGTCTATAACGAACTGCACCAGTTACCTCAAATTTGTTATTTCTTGACTGATTTGGTGCATTTTCTCGACTGAATTTTACGCGTAATCTGCAATCGGTTTCCGCAAAACTTTTACCTTATTTAAAGTAAGTTTTCACAATTAAAAAGCGTTGTTGCACTGTACAGGCGATTCAAGCTATGCAATACGCTCTCTAGCGGAGAAAAATGTACTTCTCCCGTGGTGGGTACTTATAAGTGTTTACATATTTAAACGATATTTACAAATTCACCAAACATAAAAAACACCCAGAAAAGGACCCAGCCAGAGAAAAATACACAAAAAAGGACAGAGTTACTATTATTAAAATCTGTCATAACCTTATTTTATCCACTTGGAGCATATGGCGGGAAAAATAATTTGAACCGCTCCAATTTTAATAATTTATTTGACATTTGACATAATTTAAGCACAGCATACTTGATTATAAAAAATTGTCGGGAAATTTAAATGTTGCACTCTTGTTGGGCATCCTTTATTAATGGATCTTACTTCTAAATATTTAATTAGACTAATTTAATAATTTTTAATTAATGTTTATCTTAAAATAAAATATTTTAAATTATTTTTTTAGTATAAACGTGCTTTTTATTATTAATCAGCTAAACTTTTGTGAGGTAAATTATAATTTGCATACTTTGCGTGCTTGCAACATAAGTAAATACATAATTCGCGCATTCCATAGGATTGTCATTCATTTATGGAATGTTTGCTGTTCGCACTTGTATTTTTGTGTACAGCGGCGTTGTAAATGAATATTAATTAACATTAGAGACTAGAACTTATATTTTTATTAGTAGGTACTTAAAAAGTTTTTCTTTTAAATACTACAGCGAATGGTAGGTATTTTACACTGGCGGGGACAAAACTGCGGGCCACAATGGGACCTAGTGGGTGATTTGTTGTCAATTTGTTGCATTAAGAAAAAATTTGTTGCGTGCACCCTTTAAGAACTAGGGGCAACACCGCTAGCGTAATATTGACGTAGCGGAGACAGCCATAAGTCGGACCTTACACGTTCAATCTGGCATCAGTTCAATCCATGATCTTGATCATAAATGGATTGATGTCAGATTGATGGATTGACGAAGGGTATTACAGTTTCAATCAAAACTGACAATATTCCATCAGTCTTTACGTTGAAACCGTTGATAAAGCACGAAAATGGATTATTATCAT
>JARJDX010066622.1:0-13133 GCA_030264735.1 Gymnusa sp. GC000175 | reverse complement strand
AAACAGATTCGGCACCAGAAGAAGAAGATGTCACAGGTCACCTAAAGAGAGAGTTCTTTGCTCCAATTTTAAAGAAGTTACCTTTGGAGAAGACTCTAATTTCTATAGATAAAGTATCTACGAACAGCAAGGCAATTATTTTCGCGTCAAACATGTGCGCCAAATATAGAAGACATTTAAAGAAAATGTGCATTGTTCTAGGTCAAAGGTAGTTACTTACCTTTGTGTCAAACCTTAGTTGGAGAAAGTATTCATTTTATACTTTACGAATAGCCATCTTTGTATCAAGAGAATACCAAAAACGAAAAAGCCTTGGTGCAGTTTAAAGTTAAATATGTTTGCATCAGACTTTCGTATAAAAAGACGTTTATTACCCAAAGAGAATGTGCCTCGTTGACATAATAATCTTTACGTCAAACATTCCTGGGCGAAGCATCTCATCACTTGCCATTTGGGCATAAACTAATATTAGAAGAAGATATTTATCATCAATATTACTCTTAGTGGTCCGTGGTAAAAAGCCAAATAATATGTGCCTCGTTGACATAATAATCTTCACGTCAAACATTTCTGGGCGAAGAATCTCATTACTTACCATTTGGGCATAAATTACTATTAGAAGAAAATATTTATCATCAATATTACTCTTAGTGATCCATGGTAGAAAGCTAAATAATTAGTGGTCCGCGGTAGGTTTTCGGTTGAGAAACACTGCTCTGAAGCCGTTTAGTGGCACACTGTCTAGTCTGGCGTGACGGATTAAATTCCAGTTGCAGAACCTCGAGGCGAAGCCGTTCCAGAGATGGTAATTGCTACTGGACCAGAAGAAGCCGACCTTAAATACTCTCTTCAGGTCTGGTTTAGCCATGAGAACGACCATGTGGTGCTGCGGATACGATTGTACACGTCTCTCTACATGTAGGAAAGACATTTTGGCGTATTTATCATCCTTGTCCAACAGTACGGTGAATTCTTTATCGGTGGCCGCCCACAAGTAGTAGTTACCACTTTTCATCTTAATCCTCCTCGTGGCGTTTCTCGCCCTTGTCACACAGAAATGAAATGTCCGAGCTCTCCCTTGCTCCCCAACACCCCAAAGGATCTACTTTAAAAGCAAAATCTTTAGGAAGCTGTCCGCTTATTGACGTGCAATTGACTTCAACGTAACCAGTTGTTAGCAACCTGAAGGCCTGAATAATCATTGCAAAATCCGTAAAGTCGGCTACCACTCCTAGATCTGCACCCCATGTCTTGCTTCGATAAAGAATAAATGAGAGTTTGGACACAATGAACACGATCACGCGTCATTTTTTTGCGAAGGAGCTATTTGGACATTTTTACCACACCCTAGGTTATTTTTTTGATAGTTGCCTTAGGTATAAGATGGGCGTGGTATCTAGCTGGGATACCTAGGTGATGATTAACGTGGCCCCCTTATGTCTGGAATGACATGGGGACAGCTGCTTTTACATGAATTATTCATGATTTATTTTGATTTTAGCGAAATTTTTCTTCTATTCTTCTTCTTCTTATTAGCCATCATATTTCCATTGTTGGATATAGGCCTCTTTCATCTTTTTCCATGCTTCTTTATCGTTTGCTATCCTCATCCACTGTTTCTCCGCTATGGCTCTGATGTCGTCGATCCATTGCGTTTAGTGTCTTCCTGTACTTTTTTTGGTATCACGGGATCTCCAGAAAGTTATTTTGTAGGTCCAGATATGGTAAAAAGCAGCGTCTGGATCCAGAGGGACGGCTGCAAACGGCGTTTGCATCCCGAGGATCGGCCGAACTTAAAACTCGTCAACACGCAAGGCAAGCGTGCCAAAACCTTTCTAAATATACAATGCGAAATGTCGAAAAATAAAACAGAAATACCCCAGGTGGGTACAATATCAAATTCAGAACCTCATTCCGTTGAAAAACGGAACAGCCTCATGGATTCTGGGGGAGGCAAAAATCGACTATATCCATACAATATAAACCAAGATACACCCACAAAATCTACATAGCAACATACAATATAAGGATTATGAGAACAGGAAATGATTTGGAAGAACTCGAACAAGAACTTAAAGTTATAAAATGGGACATTATAGGAATATGCGAGACAAGACTCAAAGGAGAAAAGAAGACCATTCTAAAATCGGGGCACGCCCTGTATGAGAATAACTCGGATAATAATTCGATTACTCTCGTACTAATAACCTTCTCCAAATCTAGCCATAAGAGCACGCAAGAAAAGCACGTAATAACTTTTCTTTGCGTCGTGCTTGCTCAATGACCGTTTGGAGAAAAAAAAATGGTTATATTATCATTCTTCCTTACCAAAGCCTTTCTGGCTATACGAAAAGATGCTACATGCGTTATTCGATAAACATAACAAAGAAAAATTGACCTTAAATTTCCTAGGTTCTAGTTATCCCCCGTCATGCATATTAAGACCACCCCGAAGACCTTCCACGATGTCGTCATAGTTTCATTTTATGGTGCAGCACCAGATTGTATATCTGGGTTAGTGGTCTTTGTTAACATACTTCAGCTGCCAATATTTAACCCCGTCTTTACTTGGTGCGGTGTTCGACTTTGCTCCAAGTCTCATTGTAATCTCCTTCGTTGTGAATGGTTTAATTAAGTGGTGGCTACGTTCGGCATAGTTTATAAAAAATAAAATAAACTGGTGACTCTTACTCTTCAGTCGGTATCTGTGGACGGACGGGGGAGGATGTCATCTCACAAGCCGAGAACTTACGCTGCGACTGTAAGGCTGTAGGAACGGTAAGGGTTACGGTGGCAGTAGAATACTAGCTGGGAGCCGAGGACTTATGCTGCGACTATCAGATTAGCGGATCGGACAAGGGGTCTAGATGACTCGCCAAGGACTTACGCTGCGACTGAACGGTAAGAGTTATGGTTACATTAGAATGCTAGTTGGGAGTCGGGAACTTATGTTGCGACTACCAGACCAGCAAATCAGACAAGGAGTCTAGCTGACTTGCCAAGGACTTACGCTGCGACTGTTAGGCTGACAGAATGGAAAGAGTTATGGTGGCTATAAAATGCTAGCTTGGAGCCGAGGACACGAGCACTCTCAATACAGTCCCTAATAAAAAAAATCTGCCTACTCACCTGTTGACATTGGTAAAGTGGGTGGTCAAGTAAGTAATAAAAAAATAATATTGGCGGGGGTTACGGTAGCTACTTAACTTGACCGAATCTATTTACCCGTTGCAAGTCAAATCTTCCACTTAACGTCATAACCGTAAACTTAACCCGTGTAAACCAGGTATTAGCAAAATTAAAACATCAAAACTTTCAGAGATATATTGCCTTTCTGAACAACTAATGATTAATAAAACATGGTTATGTATCTGTCAAAACTGACTGACGTCACTAGTGGAATTATTGGCAACATACATTTCAACAAAATGAAGTTGCAAAAACATACTTCATTTTAATTAGCTGATAATGAAATTTTGTTACTTATTTAATAAAAGTAACGGAAATGTCTTAAATTCAATTTCAAAAATCGTGTAGTGACCACACCCCCCATTTTTTATATCTAGTATTAATTAAAAAAGATGTAAAAATTAATAGTAATTTTATTTTTAGGTTATAAAAAATGCTTTGTTGTAAAAATTTCCGGTGTGTGCACGTACTGGCACTACAAGACAAGTATTAACGTGAAACAAAACCATTTATCGGAAGTTAACGTTTGTTCAAAAGGATTCTCAAGGGTAGTATTAAGACAGCCATATTCTATCTGCCCTTAAGCTCCGAAATACTTTTTCATTCCTTGTGCAACAAGAAAAAAATCCATGCATTTTACATGTATGCAGACTTTATGGACGCCCCATACATCATGTATGTGTGAAAAAGAATAGAATCTCCCTATCAATTCAACGCTTCTTGAACATGTAAACAAGTACATTGTGGAAGCGTCTCGCATGCAGGTAAGTACCGTTAGTCCCGGAAGAACGATCAGTCCACGTCACCGGAAGACCAACCTCACATTTTCCATCCCCGAAGCTCACCACAACACTCATGAATTATTCAAGACACCATACAACAATGCAACCGGTGGTGGTCATTACAATAGTGGTCCATTTAGAAACAGCTTATGGCACAATTCAAAAATTATTCAAATTTTATTAAAACGCATTAATCGCGTCAACTTTATAATTTTTTAGGTTATCATTAAAATTTTAATTGAATAACAACTTTCTTTTACTAAGTTTTGCTTTAATAACTCTAATTGTCACCCAAGGCAGAACTAAAAAAACACGTGGGTCATTATTTTCTTGATAACTTGGGTAGCTCTCATTTCGTTTCAGTACTGACATCTTTATTGTGCTCCAAATCCTTTATTCCATGGATTTTACTTTTATTATTTCGGTTGATTAAATGTGGCGTACTGTCTTTGTTGTTTTATTGCAATTTTTTTTATTTATTTGCTCTGGCTTTGTTCGCTAAATATTGTTTTTCTTTCTTTATCCCAAAGTTTTAAACGGCAGCTTTCTTTATTTATGTCCTCCAGGAATACTTACTCTCCATTGATACTCGCATGTTGTAATTTTTTTATCTTAAGAAAACAGCATTTTCCATTAGTAATTCCTTCTTGTGAGTTGTTTTGAGTTTGTATAAGGTAGAAAAGCTTCTGACCCAAGACCGTTTCATATTCAAACATTTCCAACTGCATACATAATAATATAAGGATGAAATATGTATAACCATGATATATGTCCAGTTCAGGGAGGCTATTTTCAGTTCCGAGGGTTATAAAATTTGTAAATTGCTAGGTGTCGAAAATAAGTGAAGCAGCTCTTTGATGCATACTCTCACTAACCCAAAAATTCACTCTCTCAAATTTTCCACCTTTACTATGATATGCTAATAAACTACTTTGATACCCTATTCATTCTGTGCCTAAATTTACATCTATAATTCATTCACATTACTTCGAATATTTATTTCTTTCAAAACACTCAGTATTATTAAAAAAACGGTTTTATTGTATTAAAATTCGAAACGTTTCTTGCAGTAGCAGATAAAAAATGTTGTAATCAAAAGCGGATCAACACACAGCTTGACCAGTATATATTGGCATGTGAAAAAACATTTTAAATAAAATTTTTTATCAAATTTTGCATTGTGTCACGAGCCTTAGGCGCAAAAATACTTTTTCAGAGAATGTACAGTACTTTGCTTTAATATAGCGCTACCACTCTCAGTATCAAGTGGGAGATACTTGTGCGCAGCTATAAGTTGTCAGCCAGCTAGACTTGGTCAAGCTGTACATTAAAGTTGCAAGAAAAAAATCTGTACTACCTGTACACAATAACAGGGTAGCAAATAGTTTCTATCAATGGATCAAACAATAAGCACTTAACCGATAAAAACGAGATCATGGAACGTTGGCTGGATCATTAGAAATAACTGCTCAACACAGATAACACTGCAGACATATAATCAGCTCTCCAACGTGCAACCATGTATGGGTAGCACTTGTAAAAGTACAAAAGGCGTTCTGATAGATAAAAAATGGGAAATTCTCTGATAAGAAAAACCTGGCAAAAATTAATTTTTACTATGACGTTTTACTTGTTAAATTCAATCGAAAATTTTTTGATTTTGCTCTTATGTTGTAAAAAATTTAATTGGCAATCAAGCAAAGTTAGTTTTGTCAAAATTTTTACAAAAAATTAAAAGTTATTTACATTTAAATGAAAAATTTCGGAATTATAAANCATTTGGTTGCATACCTCAATCATTAGAATGTACATATTTTGTTCACAATTTATTTTGTTTACAAAATTTAAATAAATAGCCTTCGGCAAGGAGCGATTTGGAACATTTTCTTCCTTGTAACTTAATTTTAATGATCCATAATAAGTATCTTTGGTTCTAAATCATTCACAAAAAAAAAGTTCAAAGCGCTCGGGGATAAGCATTTCAATGAGTCGAGAATAAGTTATTGCATTCGAAAAATTCCCAGTCACGAAACTTATTATAAATTATCAAATAAATACCACAACCTTTGTAATTGTTGCATGCAGCATCACAATGGCAATACGAAAGTTTACGAAACGAATTAAATGTTTGTGTTGTACAAAGATTGTGGATGTAATTGTGGTATTTAATTGAATTGGAAATTATTTTTGAAAAATGTGTGAAACTTTCCTAATTTTTTGTGTTTTCTTTCTTCTAGTCCTGCTTTCTTACTGCTGAAGATTGTGGTGCTTTAAATTAATTAATTTTGACTGCTTTCTTACTGCTAGAAATTGGGGTTCTTTAAATTAATTAATTTTTGACGGTTGACCCCTTGTTACCTTTGAGTTGTGGAGAATATTTTTTACTCTCTTTTTTTAGTCCTGCTACCTCATTGCTGAAGGTCGTGATGCCTTATACTAATTTCGTAAGCTTCTTAGATGTTATAGACGGTCGTCCTTTGTACGTGCCTTTTGGAGGGGCGATTTTATAAGAAAGTTGGAACCACAATGAGCACGTTGCTCATGGAAATGATAATTTTTAGAAAATATACTTAGTATTTTTAACTTCTCTCTCAGTCGTGTGGACTTTGTTTTAAATAAGGTGGTACCAGTTTGTTAAATTTCGCTCATATTTTTGACGGATTGTCCTACTTTTTTGTGATTTTTGTAGAATTGATATTAGCGATAGATTGGTAGAAGAAAAAAAGAATGTCGAATGAAAAACTTTAAAAAAAATATTGGAATGGATACCACAAGCAAAAAAGGAAAACGGAAGACCTAGGAAGAGTTAGGGTGAAGGAATAGATAAAGAAGAAGGAGAAGAAAGAGAAATAGAAGAAGATCTAAGGACAGATAGAGAAAGATAAAGACTGGAAGACCTAGGAAAAGTTAGAGTGCAGGAATAAATAAAAAGAAGGAAAAGAAAGAGAAATATAAGAAGATCTATAGACGGACAGAGAAATATAAAGAATGGAAATCGCAATACGTCGGAGGGCGTTGTAATCCTGCAATTTTAATTAAAATTTGTAATAAAATATATGCAGCCATAAAAACACGTCTGCAAAAATGATTCCATACTCACAGCTTCCACATAAATCGCAATTAATTTACGTTATTTCCCATAAAAGTATTATTAGCATTTTCAAATTAAAAAAAAAGTCTAGCAAACAGGTTATAAATGATTGTATAGCTACTTGATATCTGTTTGCAAATGCCAAGTTCATTGTTGATCGACGTCCTTGCCGCTGATTATAATTTTACAACTTTTTATGGTAATAACAATTTTATGCTCCACATTTAGCACGCAGATACATTTCATTTCGATTAATTAATTATTGCTGTAAAAGTGTTTGTGACATGTTTATTACGTTTTTAACACTTAAATGTGAAAAAATTGGGAGTTTCATTGGAGTTTTTTATTTTATTTATGTTTCTAGGAAGTACAACACAAAATATTTTAATGTTGCTCCTTAAAAAAATAACTTTAAGTAAAACGCCAATCAAGTCTTCAAAATCATTAAAAAACCAAAATAAATCATCGGAAAAGCTTTAAGAAAAATACGGAAAAAAGGCTAAGTAAAGAAGAAACATAATAAAGAAAGAAAAACGGTTTGTCCGTGAAATTGAAAAAAAGAAAATGACGAGGAAGATTAGGATAGGAACTGTAGTACCTCGGCCAAGCTATGAGAGGTGTTCGATACAAACTTTTGCAGCTCATAATCCAAGGAAAAATAACTGGTAAGAGGAGTATTGGGATGAGAAGAATATTGTGGCTACGCAACCTCCGAGCAAAGAAGCAACGTGAATAAAAGGCATTGGGATGTTAAAACTTGAAGCGACATAATTTATAATTCAATTTGAGTTAAGTTAGATTAGGTTAGGCTGGTAGAGGTGGCTGTAGCTCAGAAGTCTGGGAATCCGGCTGCTGAGTGCAAGATCGTGGGTTCGCGCAAAATATTTATTTAAATATTTATATGTACAACACTGCCTCAACCCGCCTTGCCAGCGTGTGGTTTCATGGCTAAAAACCTTCTCTGGTCCGGAATTAGATGAGGAATCATGTACCTCCAGTGGTTCGAAATCCACGCTAAACTGTAGGTCCACCTGTAATGTAAGTTGCCAGCATTACAGGCTATGCGCCAGCGGTGGCGTCGTAAAAGGCTGACCACGGAGGTTAGCTCCATTAATGAATAATTTATTATTTAGGCAATTAAAAATAACAACAAAACAATAAAAATTCTTTACCAATTTCATTTTCATAAAGAAAACACGCCACAAATCCAAATACGGCGCTAAGAAATTACTTGTTCAATAAATTATTGTCGTTATATTTCAACGCAATTCATTAGATTATTGGTTAATTAACGTTCCATGGAAATGTTTAATTAAGCAACACATAAAGTGCTAGTAATTAATACGGCCATAATAATTCTAACTGCAATTATGTTTTAATTAGTATTTGTAATTGTTGGAGCTTTGATTTGATTGCCGTGGAGCATTTAAAGATGCAGGAATGCATTGGTTATGAGGTGGTCAACATTGAGGAAGGAGCGCCGTCGCGGTCGCGTGCTCTATATATAGTTAAACTCCTAGACGATTTCAGCAAATAACTAGAGTGGTGATTAGATCGCATCAAATCGTTGATAACATTTTTTTTGTGCGAATAAAAAAGCAAAATGACTAATTATTATTTTGTCACGCTTGTAAGTACTTATTTTTGTTTTTAATTAATTTCATTTTAATAATTATAGAGATTAGAGCTAAAATTGACATTTTGAATCGTTCAAAAAAAAATTGAAAGCTGGTTTTTGAAATTAATTATTTGTTCGCGAAATATTTATATGGATTGTTTTATAATAAACAAATGTTTAGATTATTTGGGTTTACATCCTGGCTGCGGAATTTTATTTAAAAATAAAATCAAAAAATTTAATTGTGTCGTGTTTGAAAATGCGCGTTTTTTAGCTTAATAAAGATATTTTATAGCCAAAACAATTGTTTGCAAGCCCTTGTAATGCGTTTTTAAATAGATTAAATAATTACATGCAAAATTGGTTATAAAAAATCACGAATTTTTCAATTTTTTTTGGTTTTGGTCCTAGTTGTACTAAACTTTTTATAACTTTTGATTCGGTTGATAAATTTTGGGTATTTTATTTTTAAATTTACTCATAAATAAATTTTAAATAAGTTTAAAATGGTTTTTGTGGGGTAAATATTAAGTAATATACGAATCATTCAAGTTATTTTAGGTTTTTGACAATTTTTGGAAAATTTAAAATTTTTGGAAAACTAGGCGTGAAAATCAAAAATGTGGTACCACTAGAAGAAAGCTAAATAAATTTTACATATATAGCTAAAATATCAACAATTTTGGACGTTTTATAAAAATCACGTAAAATTGCAAAATCTTCGCCTGGATTAGTACAAAATCAAAACTAAGAAATATGTTTTTTATTTCACTCTACGCGTTATAACTTTTGATTTCATTTACCAATTTTGGATTTCTTTTCTTTATTTTACTCATAAATAAATTATCTTTAAATAGGAAAATCAAGGTCCTTGTGGGATAAGTATTAACTAAGCTACGAATCATTCAAGTTATTTTAGGTTTTTGGTAATTTATGGAAAATTTTAAATTTTTGGAAAACTAGGGGTGAAAATCAAAAATTTGGTACCAGTAGAAGAAAGCTAAATAAATTTTACATATTATGTTAAATTATCAACCATTTTGGAAGTTTTACAAAAATCATTCAAATTATTTTAAATTTTTAACAATTTTTGGAAAATTTAAATTTTTGGAAAACTAGAGGTGAAAATCAAAAAATTGACACCACTAGAAGAAAGCTAGATAAATTTTACATTTGATGCTAAAATATCAAGTATTTTGGACGTTTTACAAAAATCATCCAAAATTGCAAAATCTTCGTCTGGATTAGTACAAAGTCAAAACTAAGAAATTCATTTTTTTCACTCTACCCGTTATAACTTTTGAATCCATTTACCAATTTTGGATTTCTTTTCTTTATTTTATACATAAATTAATTAACTTTAAATATGGAAATAAAGATTTTCGTAGGATAAGTATTAACTAAGCTACGAATCATTCAAATCATTTTAGGTTTTTGGTAATTTCTGGAAAATTTTAAATTTTTGGAAAACTAGGGGTAAAAATCAAAAAATTGGTACCACCAGAAGAAAGCTAATTAAATTTTATATATGATGCCAAAATATCGAGCATTTTGAAAGTTTTACAAAAATCATCTAAAATTGCGTTTCACCTGGATTAGTACAAAGTCAAAACTAAGAAATTCTTTTTTTTTTCACTCTACGCGTTATAACTTTTAATTCCATTTACCAATTCTGAATTTCTTTTCTTTATATTACTCATAAATTAATTAACTTTATATATGAAAATAAAGGTTTTCGTAGGATAAGTATTAACTAAGCTACGAATCATTCAAATCATTTTAGGTTTTTGGTAATTTCTGAAAAAGTTAAATTTTTTAGAAAACTAGGGGTAAAAATCAAAAAATTGGTACCACTAGAAGTAAGCTAAATAAATTTTATATATGATGCCAAAATATCGACCATTTTGGACGTTTTACAAAAATCATCTAAAATTGCAAAAGTTTTGTCTGATTTAGTACAAAGTCAAAACTAAGAAATTCGTTTTTTTTTTACTCTACGCGTTATAACTTTTGATTCCATTGACAAATTTTGGATTTCTTTTCTTTATTTTACTCATAAATAAATTATCTTTAAATATGGAAACAAAAGTTTTCGTACGATAAGTATTAACTAAGCTACGAATCATCCAATTTTTTTAGGTTTTTGACAATTTTTGGAAAATTTTAAATTTATGTAAAACTGGGGGTAAAAATTAAACAATTGGTACCACCAAAGAAAAGCTAAATACATTTTACATATGATGCTAAAATATCAACCATTTTGGACGTTTTACAAAAATCATCCAAAATTGCAAAAGTTTCACCTGAATTAGTGCAAAGTCAAAACTAAGAAATTCGGTTTTTTTGTCACTCTTCTCGTTATAACTTTTGATTCCATTCACCAATTTTGGATTTCTTTTCTTTATTTTACTCATAATTAAATTATCTTTAAATTTGGAAATAATGGTTTTTGTCAGTCAAGTCCTCAAAGTCAAATTAGGTTTTTGATAATTTTTTGAAAATTTAATATTTTTGGGAAACTAGACGTTAGAATTAAAAACCTGGTGCCAATACAGGAGAGCCAGATAAATTTGGCAAGTGATGCTAAAATTTCAAAAATTTTAGACAAAAATCACCAAAACTTCTTCCGGATTAGTAAAAAGCCAAAAACTATGAAACGCATTTTTACCACTCTACCCATCACAGCACATCATTTCATTAACCAGTTTTGAATTATTTTTTTTAATTTTGCTTACAAATAAATATTCTTTAAACGAAAAAATCCCCGTTTTGGTTAGATAAGTATTAACCAAGTTGGGGGTCCTTATAGCCAACTTTGTTTTTTGACAATTTTTATTTTTAAATAATTTTTTTTTAAACCAGATGTAAAACCAAAATTCTGCTAACACCATTTAAAACTTTCTCTATTGTTGTTATATATCATTTGTAAATTAAATTCAGTATTTGCGAAAAAAGAAAAGCAAACAAATTCAAATGCAAAAATTTGTCATTTATATTCAACTTACGTAAGCAAGAACGAAGAAGAAAGTTGAGAAGTGCGAAAAATAATAATTTATTTTCGATTTTGATAACTACTCAATGATCATTTAAAATTTAAGCTTTCGCGACTTGAGTCGATGTTAATTTTCTTACTTTTGGGTCATCGGACTTTTTCGCCTTGAGAATGCTCCCTGCAATGACAAGCGAAACGTTGGCAACAACCAATAAAACCCGAAAGTAAAAAAATTTACTCAATGATCATTATATTATTAAAAATTTTAATAACCAAATTGGTTTTAATCATAAACATTTGTAGGTTATAAATAATTATTTTGTATTATTTTCTGCTTATGCTAATTTTTAAAAAACTATTTTAGATGATATTCCTATCAATATCAGAATCCTTATCCCAATTTAACCCGTCAATCCTCCAAGATACACGCCATGAACCCAAACTGGACGGAACTTTCGGCTTTTTATACCGAACCGAAGATGGCATAGCGCACGCCGCTAAAGCCGATCCAGGAGGCGTGGTCCATGGACGTTTCACCTATACAGACCCCACAGGTCTTAAAGTCAATTATAATTATAACGCGGGATCATCAGCGACCCCAAGTTATGATTACAACGCGCCCATCCAAGCTGCACAAGCACCAGTGCAAGTCCAAAGAGCACCAGTTCAAGCACAAAGAGCACCAATTCAACAAGCGCAAGCACCGATTCAAAGACCAGCACCTCAACAACCTCAACAGCACCAACAAGCTTTGTATACGCAAGCTTTCCAACAACAACCGGAACAGTACGAGCAAAGAAGGACGAGACCTCCTGCTGCTAGGAATTATAACTACGATAATAATAACAACTATGATAATAACAATTATAACAACAATAACAACTTTAACGACCAATATGATAATAATGTTAATAATTATGACACCAATCAGTATTTTTAATTAATTTAGAACGTTACCAATAAAAGAATAACAAAAACACCGATCAACAAGGTTATGATTTTACTATTTACCACAATCAATATTTTTATTCTGATTTTAACCTGTAATCTTCTGAGTAAGTTATACTCCTAGTTGTTTTGAATTTACAAGAAGCAAAATGAACTTGAGATCTTAAACGAATTTATTTTAATTTAATATAACGCTTGCAAAATTAAATTTAAATTTTTTTTACGATAAGGAAACGTTTTTTAATATTTGCATAAACCACTTGATTTAATTTAGATTGTGTTGATAAATTTTATAATTTTTTTAAAATTGAGATCATCGATTGATAAAAATGTGGTTAAATTTAATTAAGGTGGAAATTTTGAAAAAGTTTGTAAATAATAATTAAGTGTATGTTCATGTAATATTTTTTTGTTAAATTTTATATTTTTGTTTATTTTTTTTAAACAAAATAAATTTAAGTTACCATTATATTTTAAGTTTTCTTGTTTATAATTTTTTGCAATTATCCTTTT
>JARJDX010066612.1:0-14359 GCA_030264735.1 Gymnusa sp. GC000175 | reverse complement strand
ACTTGCCACTTTATGGAGATCTTTCCCTCTTCCAGGCATTCATTTGAGAAAATAAGGACTACTTCTAGCAAAGCATGTTCTCCAGTCTTAGGCATCCCGCATGTAATTTCGTCGGTGCCAGGTAGTTTCCTGTTTTTCATTTGTTATAGAGCCATTTGCAGTTCATTTGTGTTTATCGTATTTCTTCAGAGTTAACGTTGCTGACTTCTTTTCTTCCGCTTATGGATGCTGGTGGCTCCTGTCTTTAAAAGTTGTATATATAGATATCTTAAACTGATTTTTTGATGTCTTGTTCCTGTCTCCTAACAAGCCTTCTTGTTATTTGGGCTGGTAAAAATCGAACCAATTATTTTGTTAAAATCCTCACGTGCAGTTTAAAAGAAGGCTGATAGATCGGTAATTTAAATGATTTTCTGGATTTTTTTTTCTTGTGCAAAATAGTAATTAATCTTAAGGGAATCTTTTCTTCAGCGGGGCACTTATTGGGTAGAGTATAAATCACTTTGTGGAATTTCTATGTTGGAGTTTGAAGAAAATCCCCATAGGTGTATTCCATAAACCCAGATTGGTTTTAGTATTGCCTTTTATAATAAAAGTTTATTATCTAGAAAAATCTGTAAAATTTTAACCAATAACCAGTACATGTGGCTGAATTTGTATCCCAGTTGCTTCCTTTGGGTAAAGATGTGTTTCTTCCAAGTCAGTTTTCTGGCTAGATGAATCCAAGGTATTTTCCTTCCTCTTTTTGTGGTAATTTTTGTCTGTTGAAATTTGATGGAGGACAGATATTTTCCTTCATTGGCTGAATTTGNCCCGATTGGATTGGTTGTAGTGAAGTGCGCTCATTTTTGAATTAAATCTGTCCGTTTAAGCTTGTATAAAATTCCGTCATGCTACTTGTAAACGATAATTTTTTTCATAAAGGGCTGATATCTCTTCCACAATAGTTTCAGATATTTTTGCTTATTTTGTTAAGAACTCGATGATAAAATCTTTTTTCCATAATTAAGGTTAATTGCTTACTTGGCAATGTTTTATAGTTATAGGTATACTGTTGAAACTTTATGGTTATGTTCTGATACATCAATTAAACTGTGTGTGCTACCACCACCTCACCTCCACTATTAACCTATCCATTTCACAAACTCATAAAGCACATAAGAAATTTTAATCAAACATTTATATTCACTAAAAAGTTTCACTCTTTTTTAAATATATATTTAAAAATAAAATCCCGGCGCTATCCTTAATAATTAATTTACAAAGTTTTTTTAATCAAAGTAAAAATCCAAGTATAAAAGGATGAAGGTTGGTTATAAAAATGTCTTTACGTGAATAAATATTTAAATTAAAACATAGAGGTTGGGGTTTTTTAAATTTTCATTTACAGTGACTCTTCTTTTTTTTAATTTTGCACGGAAAATAATTTTACATTTGCGAATTCGAGTCACGAGTTGGGACATAATTCGCATTTTCTTCGTAAATTCGCAGTCTCCCTATCTAAAAAGGATGACTACATTATTTTCAAATTCTACGGGCAATATAGTCGAGAAAACGAATATAAGAAGTGGTTACGATGAAACGGAATGGGGGAAACGTCTTCATAAGATGTCACCTAATTTATAGTTTCTTAACACTTATATGCAAATCGCGAAAACTTGAAAAATCAATTTTGTAGTCATAAAAATATTTCATAGTCATAAAAATACTTCAAGTTATAATAAATATTTTAGCTAATTTGCTTTGTTTTTATTTTAGGTAATTATTATAAAAAAATTGAGAATTCTCTACTTGACTTTCCTGAAATAAAAATTAACCCAATGAAAATATTTCTAGTCATGATAATATTTTAGGTAATACGTTTAAATTTTTTATTTTAAGTAATTAGTGTAGAAAAAATTTTAACGACCACTTGTCTTTCCTGAAATAAAAATGAAACCAATAAAAATATTTCTAGTTGTGATAATATTTTAGGTAATACGTTTAGTTTTTTTATTTTAAGTAATTGGTATTGAAAAAAATTTAACGTTTATTAAATTGCTCGAAGAGCCCAATTGGGCGATGGAAGAGAGGAGAGGGTGCACGTTTTTTCTACAAACGAAATATCCTGCGCTGCCCCTTGTTTTCCAATAACGTTCTTGAAGATGGCAAAAAAGAGAAAGCAAGTCAAGCAGGAGATATATAATCCTGCAAATATCGAAGGTAAAAGGTCTAATAAGCGATTATAAGCAATTTAGTCGAGCTTGTGACAATCCAACCGCGAGATCTTGTTAAGATTTCTTTTCACAGAGTGATTTTTATCCGTGTTGTTAGTCATGGTCCATTTATCCCGGTCCAAGAGTCAGGCAGGACGATTCAATCCCATTAGGTTCGGGAATTGTTTCATCCAGATGCACTCTTATTGTATACTTGCAAATCCGGAAATTTTTAGCATAAACTCAGTTAAATAAAGTTAACTCTTTAAATATATTTTCTACGAGCGCTTTGAGCGTTGTGGGACACATTTTTATATTTCAAGAGCATAACTAGGAATGTAATTTAAAATAAAATTCATACATACATATACATGAATAGTGTACAGAACTGTAGACTCTGGGAAAGTCTGGATAGTTTTGAAATGTTGCCATATGGGATAAATTATACATCAATTTATAATGAAGATACATGTGCTTTAACCTAACATTTCTGTCCTGCCTAACGCCACATAAACTAAATATAAACGTACAAATTTAATTTCTCTACTTTTCATTTACCCCGCACTTTATGCGCTTTTACAAGCCAACGTACCAACAAACACAAACAAAATTACTTTTTTATAACTTTCCACGAAACAACGACAACCCAACACCAAAAATTCTACATTTACTCTAACTTATCTTTATATACCCCAAAATTATTTTTGTTTCCATTTTAACACATAAGTTTTAATTATTTTTTAAATAATTTAAACAACTGCAGAGAGTTCATTTCGCTCTTAAAAAATATCGCATGGGGGTTGATGAATTCGCTACTACAATCATAAAAATGTCCTGAATTATTTTATAATTGATAAGAGCATCGACGCGGATGAATGTCTGTCTAGTGAAGACACCGTCGTCATATCCTGCACTTGACGACTGTGGTTATGCCTCGCGGGCGTGAGGTTGGGAGAAAACTTCACCGTCGTGGCAAAAGAGGACAACCTAACAAAAACCTAAACCCTATGGTGCACGGGCCGAAGGATGCGTGGCCTAATTGAAGACCAGTCACGTCCATAAAAATAAAGTGAAACATGGCGCATCTACTTATTACCTCTGTTATGGAGGTGGTCCACTTTTTCTCGAGTTACTCGTGTAAACAAATATAAATACCAAAAAAGAAACCTACCAAAGGGAGCTCTTCAAAGAACTCTGAGATACCGGATACACCGAAAAACAAAAAAAAGAACAATGTGGAAAAACAAAAAATAGAACTCCTGAAGGGTGGGCCTATGAAGTAGGATAGTTTTTAGGAAGTTTAGAGAGGTGTTTTGTTGATAGAATCTATATGCTGGCTACATAACTCCGAAACTAAGAAAGCAACAGAGCGTTTGATCATAGCAGCACAAGCAGGAGTTAATACAAGATATCATCAAAAAACCATCTTGTAATGGCCAATAGATAGGAAATATAGACTATGCGGTAACAAGGAATAACATATAGACCATATAATTGAGGGATGTAGCACACTTGAATATACACAGGAACACAAAAAAGTCGTTAATTACGTGTAGACAGCATGGGGTACCAGTGGCAGATAAATACTACGAACATCAGCAAGAAAAGGTCGTCAACATTAATGATCAGCAAAATGTGGGATATCCCAATAAAAATGGACAGATCCATTTTAGCCAATCGATCAGACCCAGTAGTACATAATAAAAAAGACATAACCTGCTTACTGATTGATATAGCTATTCCAAATGCTTCAAACATTCAGTTAAAGGAGAGTGAGAAAATCTGTAAACTCAAGAACCTAAAGATAGTGATCAGTAGGATGTGGAACTGTAAAGCAAGAATAGTGACAATAATAGTGGGAGCATTGGGAACGATAAGTAGGAAATTGGATGATTTCTGGTGACCCTTTAGCTAAAGATAGCACGCCCATAAGTACATATACTTTGGAAGGTTCTAGGGTAAATCATTATGAACTTTTGTTGAGATCTGGATATACCAGATTTTCTAGAAGTGACTATAAGATAAAAATGTATAATAATAATATTATGAGGCACAAAAATTCGAGCTACTAGGATCCGCCTATATCCTAAGAAAGATCCTAACCTAGACCACAGATTAAATAAATTAAAACACCACATCCTTAGTGAGTCGTTGAGTCCTGGATACGCTCCGACAAAAAGTCTAGAAAATGAAGAAAATAATAATAATAATAATAAGAATAAGTAACCCACCAGGACCAGGCATCGCTTCGCATTTAAATCGAGGTGAAACAACTAAAACCCTTCAGGTCTGATGCAATTTATTATTCTAGCATTAGCACGTCGTTATTTTTGTCATACTCTATTAAAATATAACGTAAAAGTAAAATAAATGATAAAACGACTTTAAATGTGGAATTAGTGCAGTCATCACCAAATCCGGAATCTGTGAAATAAAACGATAAATTAACTTGTCACTGTTGTGCAGTGGCGTCAGTAAAAGCTCACAAAGAGCATATTCCGATTCGCCCAGCAGCTCATTTCAACAACTGATAGTGCAAATATTTAACAAAGCTTGGACACACTTTATTAATTTCACGCCCTGAATTTTCACAAGCCACCTGTCATATTAAAATTCCCATCTTATAATATTCTTTTTGTGTCAATTTGGTTTGAAAAAAAAATCGAGACATAAGTCACTGCTATAAAAATAATGTTTTGTCGGGCTAAAAGATCAGACGATTTCTTTAGCGCATCCTTTAGAGTTTCCCCCTTATAGAAATAAGCTGAAATTTGGCTTGGGGTTATAGCCGAAGCGCCAGAGAGTCGGGAATTGCATAACTTTAAATGTGTTTTTATATACGTCCGAGAGCTAAAGCGGATAAACTTTGTGTCCATCCACGGACGCTTTTGTAGCTCATTTCCGTGAAAAATGCATATAAACAACCTTTTAAATCCTTTTTTACATTAACTGTATCAACTTTATATAAAAAAAAACCAAAAAGCACGTTTTGATGTTTTTCCCATTTATATTAGCGTACTTACATATTCACATTTTATTTTTCAAAATCCATCACGACATTTACATACCTGCAACAAAAAAAATTATTTAGTTTTTAAAATTTTCTTTATGAAGAAATTACGGACGTTTAAGTGAATAGAACAGAATAATAATGAATAGCGTGCATCTCAAAATATAATTAATTAACCCTATTAGCTGCAGGCGGGCTCCAAGCAATATTCAATTACGACAAAGTTTGTCCTATATCTAATCCCGTGTCAAACGAATAAATTACCAAAACACACATTTCAACAATTTACACAAAATTATCACCATTCATTTACCATTACAAGTTCATAATGCCAACATAAAAAAATATATAATTTTGTTCAATTTTAGGAAACACCTCGAGGTGCCCTCACAACAACTCGACACAATTAAAAGTTGGAATTGGTTTTATTTCAGGAATAATGCTTTTTGTTTTAGAAACTTTTTTAGTGCCCTCTAAAAATGTTTGTTGGTTAAATTGTATTGCAATGGGAAAACTGAAAGAATTTCTGATGTCAAAAATATATTTACATTAACAACTTTAACGTCTTCCACTTGGGAGGTTAGCAATAAGCATTTTTATTTTTAGTATGATTTTTTGTTACTGCTACTTTATAAAGTTACATTGAAACCATAATAATGGATATCGCTTCGTTATTATTCAACACGTATTTAAATAGTCTTTTCAATGCCTACTTACAAAGTAAGCAGCTATACAACATTCATTTTCAGCACGGAGTGCGCGTAAACAAATGCAAGCAAACGGCGCTAATTCACAGAGCAGGTGGTCGTTAGTCGAAAATAAATTTATTTCGGCCTTGAACGCTCAATACTGCACGACCAATCATATTCCTACATTGAGGTGTTCACGTTCGGATCACGCGTTGATCATTGTTTACGCGCTCAAGTTGAATAAAGTATAGCCGTTGCTAGGAATCAAAGTAGCGGCAATAATTTTGACAAAATGTAGTTGTAATGAAAAGTTTTTTTTTAAATATTTAAAAAAAGATAGATTTTAACAAAGTAAACTTTAAATTTCTCTTCTTTAAAATTTTGTTTGTATTTTTGTTAATATCACATTAGAAGTTTTATTATCTAATAGAAGTCGTAACAAAATGTTTCTGGAGCTTCTAATCAGTTAAGGGAACGTTTGTGTGTGTGTGTGTGTGTGTGTGTGTGTGTGTGTGTGTGTGTGTGTGTGTCTGTGTATGTGTCTTGTCTGCATGTGTGTGTATGTGTCTTGTCTGCATGTGTGTGTCTGTGTGTGGATAGAGATTTTCTTGTATCCTCTCTACAGGTTAAACGAAAGCTCCAAACAACATTAAAATTCATATCTAGGATTTTTTTTATAGGATCTGAAACTGTATGGTTTTTAGATGAAATCAGTAAACCGGAAGTGGAAGTTTACTCGTATCATTTTTAGTTTTTTGCATCTATTTCATAGAAAATAAATATTTCGAAAAAGTTTATATAAATAAAGTTGCTAAAAATCGTGATGGCTACAACTTTTATTGAAGACTTTTTTTGTTGTATATTTTTTTGCTTATTTTGAATCTTTATTTTTATTTCCGCTTGCATTATTGTTAAAATAATGCATTACTACTACCGTTGATTGAACTATGTCCGATTTTATCAAAAAATATTCATCCCAAACCTTCAGGGGATGAAGGAGGAGGTCAACTTTAAAATCTTAAGTAGCAACCCCCATTTTTCATTGTAAATTCAGATTTAACAGATAAAAATACATACCTTTTAATTGAAACATTTTTCGGTAATAATTGTACGTGGCGCTGTAAGCACGTGAAAATATTACCGTAAGATTTGTTTTTCTGCGATTACAGCGTCGACTGCGAGTGCTTTTTTATCTCAAAATAAAAATCTACACTAAAAAATGGGGGTTTTCTCCTGAAAATTTAAAGTTGTTTCTGGGCACACTTCAAGGGGCGAAACTTTAAATTTCAAAACTAAAACTTCCACTCTTTATTGCAGAATCGGATTGTGCGAAAATGAATACATAAATTTTACCAGAAATACATTTTTGTTATCAATGTAGATGGCGCTAAAATCTCAAGAAAAACATATTCTGTGAAATTACAGCGTCACCTACGACTAACACAAAAAATGTTTTAAGTAAAAGTTTTTTCCGCAAAATTTAAATTTGCAATGAATAACTGGGGTTTCTATTTAAGATCTTAAAATCTACCCCCACTTCCGTTCCCTGCGGGTAAGGGATTGAAATATTTTAACAAAATAGGATGTCTGAGGATTTGCAGGGGAACATACGATTTAGTCAAAAATATTCACCCCTACAGGAAAAAATTATTGCAAAATTTGTTTTTCTTGCGATTACAGCGCCATCTACGATGAATACAAAAAAGTTTTTCTAGTAAAATTTATTTATTATTTTTTGCATATTCCGAAAATATTATTGCAAAAGTTGATTTTCTTACAATTACAGCACCATCTACGATGATTACAAAAAAGTTTTTTCGGTAAAATTTATGTATTATTCTCTGCACATTCCGAATCCAGAATAAAAAGTGGAGTTTTAGTTTTGAAATTTCGCCCCTTGACGTGTGACGAGGGACAATTTTTAATTTTCAAGAGGCAACCCCCCACTTTTATTGCAGATTTGGATTGTGCGAAAAAAAAAACACAAATTTTACACAAAAGACTCTTTTGTAATAATAATCGAAATCAACGCAGTGACCGCAGGAACAACAAATTTTTCGCTTACAGCGCCACCTACTATTATTACAAAAAAATGTTTTAAGTAAAAGTTATGTATTTTTATCCGTTTGAATTGGCAATAGAATGTGGGGTTTTTTATTTAAGATTCCATTGAACACGGCTTGAATTATTGTTTGATATAGCCCAAAATTATGTTGGTGCTTTGAAGTTTGTCAGTTTCAAATTAAGTTTCTATGTTATATTTAAATTGACATTTAATAAAATTGTGTTATTTGGTTATTTGGTCGTAGAAAAAGTATAGTATGTAACGCGTTTTATAAATTTCTCTAGACATTCATTTATAAAACGCTCGCTTGCTTCGCTCGCCCAGCCGGGAATGGGTGGTGAAATGTTTTAACAAAATCGGATGTGCCTCGTCGATTGTTTGAGATATTTCTCTGTTAAGATTATAAAATAGGATAGCCTGAGTGACCAAGAGACTACTGACAAAGAACTTTGGTCACCCTCGAGGAACATTTGAAAATTAACAATAGGGGCAGCCCAATTTGTAATATTTTAACTCAATAGTGAACTGGAGGATTAAATTCATGCCTGCCAGCATAAACTTAGTTAAACTTTAAGCATTATTTAGTGAGAAATCTAATTATCAATTTTCATTTAATTTATTTTGTGTAATATATGATTTTATGATGCTTAATGACCTACAAAGAGAATCACTGAGAGCAGGGCTGAAAATGAACTTATCAAAAACATAAATTATGTGTTACGGGATAGAAGAAGCAGTAATGATAGGAGAAAAGGAAATCCAAAAGGTTGAAGAATACCTATACCTGGGGCAGAAAATAACAAATGACCAGAATAATCATAAAGAAGAAATAAGCAGAAGAGTAAGATTAGGATGGATGGCCTTCGGAAAACTCTCGTACATCCTGAGAAATAAGAAAATAGCTCAACTCCTAAAAACAAGGATCTTCAACCAGTGCATATTGCCAGTCATAACGTACGGCGCCGAAAACTGGACTATGACGAAACAAAACAGAAACTAAAGGTCGCACAAAGAGCTATGGAAAGAGCAATAATAAGTAAATCAAGAAAAGACCGATACCGAAACGATAGAGTTAGAGCACTAACCAAAGTCACTGATGTGGGAGAGAAAATCGCATCTCTCAAGTGGAAATTTACTGGTCGCGTTGCAAAAGCGATATATCGAGATGGGACAGAAGAATAATAGAGTGGAGGCCCTAAAAAGATAACAGAGGAAGAGGAAGACCACCTATGCGCTGGTACGATCTCAAAAGAAATGCAGGGCTGACATGGATACGAGTGACCTATGTTCAAGAATGGATTTAATGGCTACTGATGATGATGATAATGATTTGATTTAAATCTATTTCTTTTATTAATCACATACAGATTTTGTTGATTGAATTTTACAGGACGATTAAGCCCGTTTTTATGTTTCTTCTATTTTGCCATAAAGATGCAATATCTTAAATTACTGGCGCGCACCATAGTTTTGTTTTATACGAAACTTACTCTCCAGAACAATCTGAGTAGCTGACCCCTACCAATGTAAACAACTAAAAGTTGCTCCATTTTACACTTTATGCAAACTCCTAAAATACTGGCGCCCAACATAATTTTTCTTTTTACGAAATTTACTCTTTGGAACAATCTGAGTAGCTGAGCCCTACCAATGTAAACAACTAAAAGTTGCTCCATTTTACCCTTTATGCAAAATCCTAAATACTGGCGCCCAACATAATTTTTCTTTTTACGAAATTTACTCTCCGGAATAATTTAAGTAGCTGAGCCCTACCAATGTAAACAACTAAAAGTTGCTACATTTTACCCTTTATGCAAAATCCTAAATTACTGGCGCCCAACATAATTTTTCTTTTTATGAAATTTATTCTCCGGAACAATCTGCGTAGCTGACCCCAACCAATGTAAACAACGATAAGTTGTTCTAAGGGGTCGTTCTTAACATCTATTTTTAAATTAGGTGATAGAAGAAAATGTGGAAGCTATAGATAGGAAAATCAGTAATAATTCGATAATGCATTATTGTGTAATAATAAAAAAAAATAGAGGATTCAATGGACGTTGGAGAGAAACAAGCAGGTTTTGTGGCGGGAAGGTACCACATATAAACAACTCAACAGGTTATAGAGAAAAAATGCAGGGGACCTAAAGATGGCATATGATTCAATACCAAAAAAAAATAAGATATAGAAAGCTATCGAGAAAATATAAATATCAAGAGGATTGAAAGTTGCTGCCTAAGTGCTTTAGAACAACTAAAGGTCTCCTCCATGATTGCTCCATACTACCATATTTAAAATCGATTTGAAGCAAGGCTTAAAGTTATAAAAAACAAAATGTAAAATAATTAGGATACCAATGATCAATAAGATTTATAATAGGAAAATAAAAAAAAAAGATTTTTTTTATTTTACCATTGCAAAAAGCAAAAAAAAACTTAAGATCTCTGTACAAAGAAAAAAGATTTTCGTTGCTATATCAATATTTTTTTATTGTAGTAAAAGATAAAAGGATATTGACTCGTGTTTTGTTATAGTTCTTCACACAAAGGGTTATGAACTTTGTTTTTCTAGTCTAATATGTATTACATTTTCCTATAAATTTATTATAAGAGTCAGCCCTGTTTTTTTTGTAAATGTTTCGTACAATAACCTAGTTGTGTTGCAACAGATAATTAGAATTTTATGAAAAATTTATTAAAATAATTAGAATTTTTATTGATGTCTTGCCAGTTTCTGCTTATTAATTTTACAATGCGGATTGCATTAATTATTAATTTT
Organism: Gymnusa sp. GC000175; assembly: GCA_030264735.1. Taxonomy (NCBI): domain Eukaryota; kingdom Metazoa; phylum Arthropoda; class Insecta; order Coleoptera; family Staphylinidae; genus Gymnusa; species Gymnusa sp. GC000175. The sequence continues at coordinate 3,621 of JARJDX010066612.1, read as the reverse complement.
TTTTCAGTTTTAAAAAATATTTGAAAAAAAAAACATTTTTTAACGTGTTTTATAAACTTCTTTAGACAACCGTCTATTTAACACTCGTTCCGGTTTGCTCCACTTATGTCTAACATAAATCTTAAATCTACTGTGTCGTTTATGGATATAAATACAGTCGAACTTTCACAAGTCAAATTTTTTCAATATTTCGATTTTTTCCCAAACTTTTGCATCAAGATTGCATATTTTAGTTATTTCTGTAACTCGAATCTTCTATATCTCGAATTTTTTAGTGAACTACGATATGATTTGACTTAGGGAAGTTCGACTGTATATACATAATATACTATTAACAAAAAGTATTAAAATAAATCTGTGAATTTTTTTTTAAAAAGTGTGAAAAGAAGTTTAAAGGTAAAATAATCAATAGAAAAATTGATGCTGTCCACAAATTGTACCTACGCAGTCTATAGATTCGCGTTTTATTGTTAGATGTCGCTTTAGTGGGCTTTATCACAAATTACTTGCATAAAATTGGTAAATCGGATATTTATTTAGGTAACTCAAAAATTGTAAAAAAATGAAATTAAAGCTAAACAGGCTAAAAACCAAAATTGGATTGGATGTAGTAAAGTTTTGGTTTGAAGCAAAACATCCATAAAGTTATCTTACATTTTATATACATCCTGTATTCTCATATAAATTGCAATTTAAGTCTTCTAGTACGTACTTAAACTCAAATTGCAATTTATATGTTTTTAAATTTTCAATGCAAACGTCTTTGAAATTATAGAAGGGCAATAATCTCGCGAAGCAGAAGCTCTTGATGCAATAAAAAATAAAAGTTAACAAATCCGGTACGTGTCTGATAAATTATATTTCTTTATTTCAAAAAATGTTTTACTTTGCAGACACATATACATTTGATGTGAAATAAATCGTATCATGCCTGCGTCTTGTACTTGAAGCAAACAAACCTCAAAAAACTACCAAGCAATAAACTTCTCGCCGTCGAAGTAAAATCGTAAAACCGTTCGATCGTGCGATACACGAAGGCGGCTTGATAGCTTTAGTAGTGTGAGAAATGTAAGATGGACAGTTTTACTGTGCTTCAAGCTCCAAATCCCATGCTCCAGCCAGTTATATGTAATGCCAGCGCCAATATCCTGCTGAATTTCATGATTTTACATGGGGTTTCATGGCTCATCAACATTATCACTACTGTCCCTCTTTCCTTTTTGCTTCAAGTTATGGCTAATATAACTTCATTGCAACGTTAAGATTTATTTTATAATGCTACGTGGTAAAAAATGTTGTCCCTTTTTTGTCCAATTGATAATAAATTTGGGCGACCTGGCAGGTAAGTGTAAAGCCATGTAGTGCAACTACAAATCAAACAAATTGGATGAGGGCAAAGTAAAAATCTGCATGGTGGTGTATTTAGATTAATATTTCTGTCACTTTTTTTCCTTTCGTTTCCTTTGTAAAAATACATGCATAAAGCATCAAGCACCACACAATACCTACTCTATATAGTAGTATATAAATATATTTTTGGCGTTGGGAATTATTCATATGCGCGGAGTTCTTATTTAAATATGACGGATTGCTTCGGATGAATTCATCCGGATAAGTCTGACCTCAGTCACAGAATATATAAATAATATGGAGATGCGTCGAGAAAATAGATTTTTGCACTAATGTACTAGGAGAGAGATTATCTCCTTGATATTAGCCCCTAATGGCAAATATATGTTTGGAATATTTACAACGTGACGCAGAACTGAAATTATATTTTACAACCTGTGTGTAAGTGTAAATATGTGTTACCAGATACAAAGCCGTAACTAGGGTTTTAGGCATAGTTAAAATTTTATTTGCATACTTAAAATAAATCAGACCTTCTTCTCCTATCTGCAGCTTTTCTAAAAAGTTCTGCTGTATTTAATCTTCTCCAGTTTTGGATAATTTCTTCTATCGATCTTACATTTTAATTTTATTTGTCTTTTCATTATTAACGGCAACATTTAGTATTTTTTGCACCTTACCTAACCCAACTTTTTTTATTGACATCCCTGGAACTTTTACAATCCATCTGACTAAAAACGTGTAGTGAAGCTTAGATAATTAAATGAAGATGATATTGAAAAGAGGAGCTCACAAGAACGTACAAGGACATACCTTGCAACTACCAGACTAGCGGATAAAATCAGGAGTCTAGATGACCCGCCGAGGACATACGCTGCGACTTGACAGACTAGAGAGGAAGGGTCGAAATAGCTTAAGAAACTGAATGATCCACGCGCTCCGCTGTAAAAACATAAAAGTGTAGGTTGATGCCCATTGTTATCTTCAGTTTAACCCAGCTTTATTAAATTTATCAAGGGCCACAAGTTTTGACTTTTTTTAAAAGGTTAAAACCTTTAATTCTGTTTTAGCGCAACCAAGACATACCTTAACTTAATCCAACTTAACTCAACTTAATATAAATTTGTCGTGGGTGCTTCTCTTTACAAATTCCTGTTTCTTATAGGGTATGCATAAAATCAATTTTTGTTTTATTCTAGCCCAACTTAAAACAAATTTGTTAAGAGCAATTGTTAATGCATGTAGTCAGGTACTTTTAAAGGATGTAACTTAAATATCTGCATTAGCCGGATTCAGAAATTATAGCTGTTTAGTATAGTGCAGGATGTGCCAATTTTTAATATTTTTTAGCGAGATGCAAAAACTTTTAAAAATAAAAATGTTGTTTTCTAGAAAAACGCAAATCATTTATAAATCTAAATTTTAGCTACGAGACTGGTGAATCAAAATAAAATAAAAATGTTTTAAAAAAAACTTTTCATTCATTTGAATTCTCAATTACAATTCATAAAGGAGTTTTTTATTCGCGAAGGACCATAACATAAACGTCCATCTCTTTATTCTCAGCGAGATTTATAACAGCTATTAATATAAATATCTATAAAATCAATGTGAATGATCGGATGATTAATAAAAAAATCGAATAAAGAAGAATGAAAGACGTAAATATATTACGAAATAAACCTATTCAATAAACACAATATTATATTTCCTGAAATCCAGCTGCGCATAAAAACGTCTTACATACAGAACAATAATCAATCAAGTTGTAATACTTGTACGTGTCGTGGCATTTTTATTTCGCTGTAAATAAACGGCACGTTTCAATATTCCTGCACCGACACGACACATGTTCGGGTAATACTGTGAGCTTTGCTGATATTCCTGCTGCACGGCTTTCGGTATCGGCTGTAGGATGTGTTGACATCTTAGTCCTGCATACTCCGGATACGGATATACGCTCTGACTAACTCCCAAGTTTATACTTTGCCATATAAATAACTTTTATATGTATATTTTACTTCACACTTTTTATCCTACAGAAAACTTTATAGTATACTTTATACATCTACAGAAACTCACTGAAATTATTATTTCAGACAAATAATATGTTAATCTTCCTTTATATTTTCTTCCAAGGATGTCTCCTCATTTTAAAGTTATTATTTTAAGTTTAAACATAATTTACAGTTTTATTCTGTTTTATGTTTTACGTTTTATGTTTCTCCATCTACAAACATTTTAAACTTTATAGTTGTTAACACTTTTGTT